>APFE030438597.1:62559-103914 GCA_000404065.3 Pinus taeda
AATAAAAATAAATGAAATTTTAAAATAAAAATTAAAAATATGACATTTATTTCATCTTAAAACTTACCGAACTTAACAAATAAAAATAATTGAAATTTTAAAATAAAAACTAAAAATATGACATTTATTAAAATGATGGTAGGGTACTATAAAGTACCGCTCTTCTCTTTCGCCTGGAAATTGGAAGTGCAGCGAATCGAACTCATCACACGGTTTTGGAAGTTCCAGCAAACAACCGTTGTGCCACAGAGAATCAGCCGCAAATATGTTATATGTTAATTGCTGAAAAGTGCATATTAATTTGTATGCAACGGGTATTTAATAAAGATATTAAATTATTATATTCATGTGAATAAGTAGAAATAAGTTAATATAAATTATTACTAAATGGTCATATTCATTTAATTAATAAAAATAAGTATGGATAATTATTAAATTAGTTTTTTTTTTTAATCTTTTAATTATAAATTATGTGAAATTAGTATCGACAATTTCTACGGTAATACGAGTAGTAAGTTGTGATTTGGAAGGATTGAGATATTCTTGGGATGCTTATTCCTCAACTTACATCACAATTGGTTAATATTTATTTATCAATATTTACAAAATTTATTTTCTTGTCGTTTTGAACATGTTCATTAAAACCAAAATGATTTATTAGATTTAGAAGATAAGAGATTTTGTTTTTTTTTTATAACTTTAAATGGTGTATGGGGCTTAGAATGTAAGAGATTACTGGGAATTTTTTAGAGTTTTATTTATATGCTAAAAAAGCATTAAAAGAAGCATTTCAAGGTTATCATAGTTTTGTTGAGTTAAAAGATCTAGAAGGTTGGTAATGTAACAAATATTTTGCAAGAGTTAAAAGATCTGGAAGGTTGGTAATGTAACAAATATTTTGCAAAATAGATAGATGTGGTTATAAACCAGATAACCTAAGAGAAAATGTCTTTGATCATCAACCCTCTTAGTGACACATAAGTGACAAACTCTTTCAACTCATGGTGTTTTGGGGATTGAACAACATCCAATTTCACTATGGAACTCATGAGAATTTGTTCTTTATTCTAGCAATGTCTATTTTCTTCATTACACTACGCAAGGCATAGAGATATTTTTTTTATTTTCAAGACTTGGGTTGATCACCTCCTTATAATATATTAGCTTCATTTTTCCCTCTAACTCCTTATCACCCCATAATATCTCCTTAAACTTTGATGTAACAATATTTTTAATTGTATCTCTATTTTGCATAATTCATATCCTTTTTTATCCCACAATGGTCTAGCCGAGACTAGGCATCCTTATGCCATCCCTACCTGAACCAAAAGTGATGATTTTCGCTGGAGTTGAAAGCAATTTAAAGAAACTTCTTGTTTTCCATGTTGTTTAAACTTTTCTTATACATAAGATACCTGGTCATAGTCATGCTTTCAATGGAGGAAAGAGTTGTTTCGATGAGGAGAATAAGATAGGGTGTATTTCCTTTAATTTTGAGATTGTATGTTATCATTGCTTTTAGATATGTTCTATCTCCCTCCATGACTCTCTAGAGGTACTAAAATCCCACACATAAAATCCATACAATATAATAGACATGACAAGAGTCTAAAAGGGGAGTTTCTTATTATCCCATATTCAAAGATCTGTTGACTTACAACTATTTTGAAGGCCATAATAAGCTTTCCATTCCCCATTTACGCTTTTCTCAATGCTCTAGTTCCAATTGAGCTTCTGATGAATATCTTTTCTTAGATATTTGTATGAGGGATCTTCCTCTGTGTTTTTGTTGTCATTTATGAAAATATCATATATGAACTTTTTGGATTTGATTATCATGTTTTTTGCTTTGTCAATATTAACAATCATACACATCTTGGCACATAAATTTTGAAGGATTCTTAGTTACTTGTCAAGATCATGTGAACTTCTAGCTAAAAGAACAATATAACTAGCATAAAGGAGAAGAGTTATGACTACATCGATGAGCATGGGGGGAATACAACCTGCCTCTTCAAATACTCTTCCGACTTATCAATGTATATGCCAAAAAGGGTATGTGACAAGGGACACCCTTACCTAACTCTAATATTATAGTTAATTTCTTCTAGTCAACCCTCAATGGTCCTAATCTTGACAATAAAATTATCATACAACCATGTCACAACAACCCTCAAATCATGAGGAACCAGTATCTTTTCCAACCTTTTCCATAGGTCTGTCCAAGGAATAGTGTCAAAATTTTTTCTAAAGGTAATGAAAAAACATAATAGATCATTTTTGTTATTATGGCACTCCTCCATAATGATCTCAACAAGGTGATCCAAAGTTGAATAACAACTTCAAAACCAACTTGGCCTTTAGCTCTTTTATCATGGTTTTCTAACCATAGGCTAAATATCTTATTTTCTGAAATAACTTTGTATAGTTTGGATAAAATAGGGCTAATCATAATGGTATGATAATTAAATGGAATACTTTTACCCCCACCTTTAAAGATAGATAAAGTGAGACTCTACATCCAAGGCTTAAAGAAGCCATGTTTCATTACCAAATTGAATAATTATATGTGAGGGATGAGGATAGACCCTCTATCTTCAAAATTTCAACTTGCTAACCTTCAATGTCCTTATATTTCCTAGTTGTGAGCTGCTTAACCCAAGGCTCAATGTGTTCCAATAAAAACATTTCATCTCCTATAGGGTCATTCAATAAGATGTTCATGGTGTTAGGGATTCATAAATATTTTTAATGTAGGAATTCCAATTCTTCAAGGAAATCATATTGTTTTTTTTAGTTTTATGAATTAGGATTTTCCTCCAAAACTTCATAGGATTGGATTTAGAAATGTATAACAACTATTCCTACCTTTATTTATATGGTATATTTTCTTCTTTTAACAAGGGATTTATACATGTTTAACTTATCAAGCTTAAATCTTAATTGTTTAGGAACATCCTTAATTTCTTTTCTAGTAATTTTACAATAACAGGGATTGGTGATTCTATTGTTATTTTTATATGACACCTTGATAGAAAACATGTTAATGGAAGTGGAGAAGGAAATAGTAAAATTATGATATAGGTTATTGATATTGTCCTTATAATTTAATAAGTGTAAATCCTTATTTATATCCTTTAAGAAGAGATCATCTTTATTTGTGAGCTCTGAGAAGTTCTCTTGGTGTAGAGAAACAATGGGTGTTTCAGGGCTGGAAAAATGACTAAGCTCTCTTGTGGCCCCTTGTGGAAAGAAAACAACAAGTGGGAGAATGTTGAGTTGTGTTATATTCTTTGCACGACTAACCAATGTAGTGTACTAGGGGGTTAGAAGGGGGGCAAAGGCCCTCCTTCGTTGCACCAATTGCGCAACTGGGGGGGGAGGTACCCCCCTCTACGGGGTCTGGGGCAACACCCCATGAAAAAAGAATTGGACCCTATATTTGGTTGGGTGAACCTACCTATGGTTTTCGATCCATGGTTTTGGATGTGATGCTTTTTGATCCATGGTTTTGGATGTGATGGTTTTTGGTCCATGGTATTGGATGCTTCGGCATGTATAAATATGTATTGTAACATTGAAAGGAACATAATGAAAAATCGAGGTGGTAGTCCCGATTTTGGGAGCTAGGGGAAAATCTCTGTGTATATGTGTTTTATGTGTTATGCTCTCGCATTGTTTATTTTCTGTGTTTTAGAATTTGTATGCAGGTAATTTCTGTACAGGTTTAAAACCTACATATTTTTCTTTGTATAGACACATTTTATTTTTTGACAAATGGTAGGTAAGAAAAAAAGGGCTAAGTGGTATTAGGTTGATTAGGCTACAAGATTGACTGGCAGACACAAAACTAACCAGTGATGATAGGGCCATTCAACACACAAAAAAAATTCTAGAGATAGATGACAGGGGGGTATTTCTGGTTGGTCCAAAAGGCTTGGGCTAGACTAGACTCTAACTACAAGCGAGTAGGATTTTATAAGGGAAATCAGAGGGGGGGATCAAGCTACATAGAGAAAGAAATAGGAAGAGACACAAAATTTGGATTTGTGATATCGAGGAGATACACAGAGAAAATAACACAACTATGGTCTATGGATGAGATAAGTAGAATAGTTGTATGTTGTCCACATGGAAGCACACAATAAGCCTATCATATTTTATGGTTGAATCGACTTGTGGTCAGACGAGGTCTGTGAAAATAGTTCACGGGCATTGGTTGGAGTTTCCATCTACAGAATAAAGCAAAGGAGGCCTTTCAACGTAGTCGAACTCATATGATACAAGGAAAATGATGATTGAGCAAAGAAGAATGGGTAAACTCTCTTCTAGGTGAGGATGCAAACCTTTGGATTCCTGGGGTTGTAGGCAATGTCACATGGTTCGGGTTCGAGTTTGGGTTTAACAATTACTAGGTTTGGCTTGTACAATGAATTACAGGATAAAATAGTAAGAAATCAACATCAGTAAACAAAACAAATGCTAACATGGACGTGGTAATTACAAGGATAAATTAAAGGCTTGAGTTGTTACATGAAGTTATAAGTTTTGATCTATGGACTTGGTCAATGGCTATGAGGTTTGCTGAACCTAATTTTTTTTAAGGTTTGCCAAAATTCAAACCTCAAGGTTAAAACTCGACAAACCTTGTGACATAGGCTGCAAGGTGGAGATAGTGCTATTTGGACTCCCTAGAAAACTAGGTGGAGTTAGCACCTTGGATTCCTAGAAAGTAGAGAGATCCCATCTTCCCTTATTCATTCAATCAACTTGGCAATAGACCTTGGATTCCCTCATTGGATGCAGTTGCTGTGGCAATAAATTGGCTAGCGGGTGAAGGTTGCATACCCTTGGAATCCCTGGACCATGTTGTAACGCTAGATTCCCTTCATGGGGTGGAGTTATTGTGGTATTGAATTGGCTAGTGGGTGGAGGTTGCATATCTTTGGAGTCCCCAGACCAAGTTGTGCTTGAGCCCTCTTAATGTTAAAGGGTGGAGGTATATTGGGACTCTCGAATCCCTACCGCAATTGGATTTTTGGCTTCACTCTTTTGAGTGGTCTTCTCAATCCCTAGAATCAAGCTTGGGGGTGACAAATGCACAAGAGACTGGATTGTAACAAGTCTATGGTTGGGAAGTGAGTATTGTCCCAAACTCAATTTCCCATCTGCATTTAAGGAAAGAAAGCCATGTGAAGTCCTTGCTAAATCTAATTACACTGAACCAATATGGATAATGAGTTGATCATGTTTTGTGTGCCCACGGATGACCATGAATAAATAAACTGAAGTTGCTGAAATTATATATGCATATGAGGTGTCATGTCTATTTATGCATGCTTGAAAACATGGTATTGGTTCCTATAACATGATGTTTGTATAACATTATATAGAAGTTCATAATGGCATGTATGTAGTTATGTAGGTTCACATGGTACTGTGCATAATTTCTGCTATACAATATGATGAAGGGTGTGCGTTGGAGATCAGACCCAACCAAGGTGTTTTGGTTTCTTTTAATCACTAGTAGTCAGTTACTCCCAACTAACAAACCAACTTCTATGACCATGAGGATAAGAGAAAACATAATTATTAGTGGCATGGGATTTAAACCCTTGCGCAAAGTTATTATTAGTCCTTGTCCAAAGGGCCTGGCAGGGACTATAGTAATCGGTTTTTCGAATACGTATTAGTCTAAGACTGAAACCAATTATTTTTTTCCTTTTAACCAAATTTTGTTTGTATTAATGAAATGATTTTTTCTTCCAACCAATCAGCGGAATCAAATCTTTCCTTTTAACCAATCAAGGGAATCATCATCTTATTTGTCCTCATATCGAGGCCAAATAAATTTAAATGGACCATTCTTCGTTTTAAAACTTAGACTAATAAGTGAAGACATCATATAAATGTTCATATGGATTAACATTGGTTTAATGTTAACACTAATTTATAGATATTAAATGTCTAGATTAACATGTATCTCTATCTCTAGAAGCAAGTAACATGTATCTCTAGAATTTCAATAAGATTGAGATATTATATTTTTTTTATTTTAAGCACATATTTTTATTTTTGACGTGTCTAGAGACCGACCATGTCTATCGTGTCAAAATTGCGGTTTGCATGAGAACCCAATCTAGCAGGATTGACAATTGTTGTTTGCATGAGAACCCAATCTGGCAAGCTTGACAATTGACAATTGTTGTTTGCATGAGAACCCGATCTGGCAGGCTAATCAATATTTATGTTTATTCACTCTTTTGCCTGGAACAGTGGCAATTTCTTCAATGGTTGCAAACAATTTTTCTATTTATTCACTCTTTTGGCCGGAAGAGTCACAATTGCTTCAATGTTTTCTGGTGGCCACCACTTAAGAGCCTACAAGAATGATAGTTTAAGAGCCTATAGGAATGATAGTTTAGCAACGACAACTTCTTCTGCAGTTCTTATGCTCTAATTAAAGGGTTTTGATAGTTTTGGCTTCAACTTGGAGTTTGGGTAATATCTTGACAGCTTCTTCTACTCTAATTAAAGGGTTTTGACAACTTTGGCTTCAACTTTCAATTTTGGTTATTTTGGGTAAATTATCTTGACAGAAAAAATAAGAAAATTTTCCTATTTCTATACTAATTCTATTGGAATTTGTTTACCTCAAACAATGCTCACTTGTACACCCAATTTGGCTTGTAAGGAGATACACATAGCGCACAGAGGAAGGTGCCTAGTATCTTAATACATGCACCAACTATCAATTCTGCTTTTGGCTATATTTGTTCCTTTTTTATTTTCTTTGTAGACATATTTTGAAGTAGTGGATTGAATGTTTCATGATACATAAAATGCTGGAGGATTTCATTATAATCACGACTTTCACCTATTTAATGTATATGCTTTTATTAGATGTGATTCTTTTGAGCAACAGATAATGTTGATGGATTGGCAGATGCGATTGTTGTGAGCAGCATATAATGTTTATGGATTGACGTCATTTCTAAATGTATTGCTGACCTTTACAGCTATCCAGTTTGCTTCTATTGTTCCAGTGGTCACTCCTACTACTCTAACGACCTCTACCTTTGTATCCTCTGCCTCTTACCTGCACTCTGAACAGGTCAGTCTCTTACTCTGATAAATTCATATGTTTTAAATATTATTTTCACAGTGGACAAATTCTAGTACATATTTTTTTAAACATTAAAGCTAAGGATCTTAAATCCCTAACAATTTTGTTATTTACATTGGCCGAAAATTACTAGTTAAGGCACACACCTTCTGCACAGACATAATGCCAAGCTTGCATTAGCCCTTCTTCTTCCTCCTCATTTTTTCTTCCTCATCATATCAAAATTCTTGTGGATTTTAGAGTGGACTGGAGAAAATAGATGCAATATCAGCCCCTTTGTATCCCCTATGCAACATTCTAAGTTTTCTCAATCCATGACCTCGCTATTGAACATTTGTGGCTTTCCAACGATATGTGGAAGTCCAAAAATGGACTACTGGATTGAAATATATGGTCTACTGAAGTTCAAGGATTGAATCCTTAGGAAGGAATATCGAACGTCCCATATATCGAAGATCGAATATCGGAGGTCCAACAACATTGGAGATTGGCAATCGCATCATTAGAGCACCAGAATATCGGCGGTCATAGCATTAGAGCACCAAAATATTGGCAATCACGCATCAGGCATATCGGCAATCACATATCAGAGGTCCTACGTGTCGAGGGTCCAATGCAACAAAGTAGTTAGTATCGGAGCTGGGAAGAGATCGGTGCATCTCAATATCGCAACATCGAAACATCGATAATCTGAGAATCAAAACATTTGAAGATGACAACCTTTTAAAATTTGTGACATGGGTAATGTGTCGATAGTGTAAAAACCGCCAGGGGAATCCAATAAAGATTAACAAAGGATTCCATCACAAAAAAAAGGTGGATGAGCCCTTTTCTCCCTCCTCTAGCAGGATGCGTGGTGACATATGATTGGTTCTGATTGGCTATAGTGGCATCTGACGTCAGCATGACGTGGTGGTATGAAAGGACACGTGGCAGACAATTTTGGCATTTTGAGGGGGCCTACGGGGGAGAATTTGGGTGACATGAATCACCACTCATGAGGTGCCATGTGGAAGTGATGACATCATATCAAAGATCACGTATCGAAGGTTGAGGATGTCGGCACTTTACAATAGTTGGCACTTGAAAAAGTTTTGATGAAGAGGGTCTCCGATATTTGGCTAGCACTTGGTCAAGAGGAAGTTAAAGAACCTCAGGCACTAAGGAAGGATGGCCCCTAAAAGGAGTCTAAATTGCCTAGTGCCTTAAGGCTAAGAAACAGGTCACAACACTCGGCCTTATGGGATACACTTTTCAAGGGGCTAAACAAAAGGGGCCAATGAACATCGGAACTCTGTTTTTGTAATGTTTTTAAGAATAAAAGTCTCGGTGATTAAATGCTCTAATAGTGTAATACATAGAGTTAAAATAAGGATGAATTGAGAGCTATGTTATAGATCACCACTAAGGCCATGATAGGTGATCGCTCCCGGCTCCAGAAAATGTGGAATTCAAGCAGTTAAGGTAGAAAGAGATAGGTGAATCGGTCGAGTAGCAGAAGGAGAACATCATGGTAGATGTGGCTTGATCATAGGCCATCACAAGAAGTGTCATGGAGATATTTTTCTATAATAATCATTCAATTTTCCCATGTTTTGTTATTATGTTATTTTTGTATTTTAAAGAAAAGAATCAAATATGTTGCAATGATTTGGGTGATAAAGCCTTCGCACGCCGAGACAGCTAGTTGATCAGACAGTTGGAACTCGGCTAAGATATTTTTGTAACTGTTTTCAATATCTCCCTCTCCTTATAAAAGGACGGAAGAAACACTTAAAGAAGGTTCAAAATTTTGTGGTAAAAACTATTGGAAAGGGCCTTTCTTGTTTTTGTGAAGGCAGTGTTATGAATCTTGATGTATGCACATTTCTCAGAAGATTAAAAAAAGATTTTTGGAGGTTCCAACTTATTGGATCGTAGTATGTTCATCTTCCTCTGTATTTTCGTATATGTTAAATATTCCTCTCAGTTTTCATGTCACGTAGCTGCTCGATATATTTCTCATTAGATGTAGATTCATTTAGATCAAGCTATTGATGGAATTGCTTGTATTGATGTGCAAACGAAGTCTTTAAAAAGTGCTCCATGTGTCTTAGCATTCCATAAGCATCTCCTTACCCCCACTTCTCTCTAAATCTAGAGATATAGAATTCTTAAAGTTTAAGCTCTGTATGATGGATTTTCTCCTCTACTCTCTTCTACCATTACATTTGTTTTAACAATTGATTTGCTACAAGCTCTCAATTTGATTTGGCCACCACTGATCAAGCATTATTTCTTGTGTATTCTCGTGTGTATGTTGGTTCATACATTGTATCTTTATGAATGGTTCTAAATGAATCTTATTTGAATTAATTGTGACAAACTATGGTGTTGTAAGTCTTTAAGATAAATTTGACAACACTAATTAATATGTCCTAGGCACTAGTCTCCCATCAACCCAGAGGTTGTCTCTAGGAGTGACAACACCCGCCATCACACAAGGCTACCAAAATCTCTTCCAAAAACTCTAAGACTATTAAGACAACCATCAAAGGAAGAGAATACACTCCAATGGCGTTCAATAGATTGTAATCGACCCCCTACCCCGAACTAGGCCTTCTAACAACAAACCCTAACCTCTTATAGAAGACCTCCCACACCATCGCCTATCTCCCTCAAAATTGTCTAGTCATATATGATATATTACTCCCAAGTTCATAAAATATTATATAGGTGAGAGATAATATCGAAAACATTTTTGATATAGAGTGAGATGTTGAATGGTTAGAATATTGCAATTGATGTTGACATACATAATTGATATAAGCATGGTGGAAATAACATAATGAGTTTTTGAGAATCATCAAATGATTCAAAGTAATCCAATAACATTTTTTAATGTCTAAAATCACTACACCCATTTCAATCTCTTTTCAAAGATAAATCAGAAATACTAGAATTTTATTGATGCATATTGTACTTTCTTTAACCATCTCAAAAATGATTTTCTATATACTATGATAAAACTATTAAAAATATTTAGCTTATATTGAGGGAGTAGCATTCTAGGTTTTTTTCCAAGAACAAAAAACTTTACATTTACAAGAAAATTTCACTTACATTCATCATTGTGTCTTTAAATATCAAACAATGAAATCAGATCAAAATTTCACTCTAACTTAACAATAATTTTAAGAAATTACCTCACATTCACCAAGTTTCGAGAAACATTTAAGCTAAGCTTGCCTATTGTTTTTCATTATTGACCTTAAAATATACAACCCAAACATATCAAATTGAAAGAGAAAATATAAATATAAAAATCACAGGCCCACATTAGAGGTAAAATGGTGTTTGCCTATGAATGAGGTTCAAGAAATTGACTATTGATAGGTTTTAGAGAAGGTAGAAGGTACTATTTGTGATGTTGGATTGATCCCTTTGATTTTGGATGTGTATTTCGGGTTGAACTTAACATCCCCCAACTATTAATTATAAGCCATAAAATCGAGAAGGGATGTAATGGCACAATACATGGACAAGGCAATGACCGAGACAAATCCAACAAAAAAAATCAGAGAAAACTAGCTTGGTACAAATATTTCAAGAAGTCACGTTCTTCCATCCTCTAACAAAAGTAGTTGATGATATATGACAAATGATACAATGATCTAATCCAAACTAGCAATGCATGCAAAAGTATTTATTTCTTGAATCAAGGGGTTTGGTTAGTTCTAGGGTCAATAAACAATTGGAAAATTACTTCCTTGATATCATATATATATCTTTCACCTCTTCCTTATATATGCTTCTAAGTAGTATTCTCTCATCCTAGTCCTATATGAAAGAACATGACTAATGGAAGCAATAATGGTGTCTAGCAAAGTGGCGAGGAAAGATATGATGGCTCCTTAGAATTCGTGAGCCAACCAATTAAGTTTATGATGTTATTTAATGCTTGATTGTTTTGCATGTATGGATCTTATTGAGTTGGCTTCAAATTAAGGTTTGATTCCATCCCATAATGAAAAAAAAATTACAATCTATTTAAATTTGTATAATTTATCAAATATAAAAATGACATTTGGAATTAAACCTATTCTAGAACAAGAACTTGATGATAGCTTCCACCTTACTTGTAAACAAGGTTGGTTTTTTTTTTTTTTGTTTTTTTTTTTTTTTTTTTTTTTATTTATTTTTTTATTTAAACAGCATGTCCAAAACTGTATCTCATAGTTTTTGTGTATGGACAAATTTATATGTATATTTATGTTTTTTCACAATTTAATAAACCAATTTCATGTATCTATTTTTAGGATAAGTTATTGATTAGCTTAAAATAAAAAAAAAATTATAATAAAATGTGTTTTTTATTTATGAAAACAAAATAGAGATGTCGAAATAAACAAATCAATTTTTTTGCATTATTAAAAGTATAGTTAATCTAATGCTTTATTTTAGGGACACTATAACATCTCTCCTATATTAAGCTTAAATCTTTAATTTCATTTACAACCACTACAACATCTCCCCTATATTAAGCTAACACTTATGTTTACATCCATTTATGACACTACAACATCTGCCCCGCAATAAAGATAAAGAGCATTAAAAGCAAGATGCTAAATAAGAATTTAAGATAGAAGGAAATACTTTTTTTTCCAGGTAACAATAAGTAGGAAAAATAGAAAAGAGACATGTAAAATGGTGATTAGAAGTAATAGAAACAAATAATTGAATATCAAGTTACTTAAAAATTAGATAATAATTATTAAGTTTTTCTAATTTTCTTTTAATTTAATATGGGATAAAAATAATAAATATAGATTAGTAAATGAATCTTCCAATATTTTATAATGAGTAATAATTAAATTTTAATAAAAATAATAGGGTTATAAGAAAATAAGTTTCCTATTTATTAAAACAAATAGATATGTCGAAATAAACAAATCATTTTTTTTCTTGCATTTATTAAAACTATCATTAATCTAATGCTTTATTTTAGAGACACTATAACATCTCTCTCATACTAGGCTTAAATCTTTACGTTCTCTTACCATCACTACAACATCTCCCCTATATTAAGCTAATACTTATGTTTACATCCATTTATGACACTACAACACCTCCCCCATACTGAGTTGTAAAGCTTTGCCCAATAAAGATAAAGAGCATTAACAACAAGAAATTAAATAAGAATTTAAGATAAAAAAAAATATTTGTTTTTCATGTAATAATAAGTAGAAAAAATAGAGAAGAGACATGTGAAATGGTGATTAAAGTTAATAGAAACAAATAATTTATTTTTTCTAATTTTCTTTTATTTAATATGAGATCAACAATTTAATATAAGATAAAATAAATATTTGTTTTTCATGTAATAATAAGTAGAAAAAATAGAGAAAAACATGTGAAATGGTAATTAAAGATAATAGAAACAAATAATTGATTTTTTTCTAATTTTTTTTATTAAATGAATGAAATTAATATAAATATAATTAGTAATTATACAATTTAAATACCAATAGAATAATAATAAGTTAATACTTATAACTTTCATTTTAAATATTAAATTTATTAATAAGTATTTTCATAATATGTTATAAGTGTAATAATTTCTTAATTTCATAATATTTTATAATTAGTAATAAGTAATTTCATAATATTTATAATTAGTAATAAGTAATTTCATAATATTTATAATTAGTAATAATTAATTTCAATATTAAAAATAATAGGGTACTATGGAGTACCGCTTTTCTTCTTGTCATATCACCTTTTCTTGCGGTTAATCGAACTCACCGTACCGCTTTTCTTCTTGTCATATCACCTTTTTATAATTAGTAATAAGTAATTTCATAATATTTATAATTAGTAATAAGTAATTTCATAATATTTATAATTAGTAATAATTAATTTCAATATTAAAAATAATAGGGTACTATGGAGTACCGCTTTTCTTCTTGTCATATCACCTTTTCTTGCGGTTAATCGAACTCACCGTACCGCTTTTCTTCTTGTCATATCACCTTTTCTTGCGGTTAATCGAACTCACGACCTCCCTTTCACAAGCCCCCACAAACGACCATCAGAGTAGCGAGGACCAACCACACCTATTATTTCGGAGAATTGTACCAAAGCGAATACTAAGACCATTCTCCATTCAACTGGGAATAAATTACAACTATATTAAAGGATTTTAAGATAGTCAATCCAAGAAATAAGTATTTAATTATTCAAAATATTATAGATTTCGAGTACATAAAAAAGTGGTTTAAAAATTCCTCATTTCAACATTAGGTAATGTTTGAAATGGAGATTAATATTTTATTTATTTATTTTTTTTTGCAGAGGAAGGCAAACTCCTTTGAAGAAAGAGTATATGTCTAATTACAACGGTACATAGTACATCATATACTGCAGAGCAGCCTTTGCAGGATTCGATACTGGTCGGGGGCGTGAAAAGCTACCGCCTCAACCGTTCCAACATACACCGCGACCGTCCCAACATACACGGAAAATATATAATGGAGATTAATATATAAATATCATCATCTAAAGATGTGCTTTTGGAATTTGCATCACAAGAAAATGAGTTTATATGATGTAAATAATTGTTTAATTAGCAAATTGATGTTTTTTTGGAATTTGCACCAAAATAATATGAGGTTATCTGATAGTAAGTAATTGTTTAATTAGTAAATTTATGACACTACAACATCTCTACTCGATTGTAAAGCTTCACGCAATAAAGATAAAGAGTATTAAAAGCAAGATGTTAAATATGAATTTAAGATAAAAGGAAATATTTTTTTCCCAAGTAGGAAAAATAGAGTAGAGATAGGTAAAATAGTGATCAAAGGTAATAGAAACAAATAATTGAACATCAAGTTATTAAAAAATTAGATAATAATTTATTAATTTTTTTCTAATTTTCTTTTATTTAATATGGGATAAACAATTAATAGGAGATATAATTAGTAATTAATTTCAATATTTTATAATTAGTAATAATTAATTCTAATATTAAAATTATAGGGTTATAAGAAAATAGGTTTCCTATTTCTTAAAACAAATAGATATGTTGAAATAAACAAATCAATTTTATTTTTTTTGCATTTATTAAAAGTATAATTAATCTAATGCTTAAATTTTTACGTTCATTTACCACCACTACAACATCTCCCCTATATTGAGCTAATACTTTGTTTACATCCATTTATGACGCTACAATACCTCCCCCATAGTGAGTTGTAAAGCTCTACGCAATAAAGATAAAAGAGCATTAAAAACAAGATGTTAAATTTCAATATAATATTTTGTTTACATCCATTTATGACGCTACAATACCTCCCCCATAGTGAGTTGTAAAGCTCTACGCAATAAAGATAAAGAGCATTAAAAACAAGATGTTAAATAAAAATTTAAGATAAAAGAAATATCTGTTTTTCATATAATAATAAGTAGAAAAAATAGAAAAGAGTCATGTGAATGGTAAGTAACAGGTATAGAAATTAATAATTGAATTTTTTCTATTTTCTTTCATTTAAATATGGGATAAACAATTGTAGTGAATAATAAAAACTGAGTAATTAACTATCTAATATGAATATATATAATAATTGATTTCATATTAAGAATAAATTTATTGATTCCTTTCTAATTTTCTGTTATTTAAAGTATGGATAACTAATTAATAAAATATAATTAGCTAATCACATAATTTAAAGATAAATTAGTAAGTAATTTTTTAATATTTAATGAGTAATAAAAAAAAAAGAAAAAAAAAAGAAAAAAAAAAAAAAAAAGAGAGAAAGGACAATGTGAAATGGTATTAAAGAGTAATAAAGAATCAAATCATGATTTTTTCTAATTTTCTTTATTTTAATATGGGAAAACAATTTATATAAGATATAATTTATAAATTCCATTTTAATAGAAGTATAGATTAATAATATAATTAATATTAAAATAATTTATTTGTTAGTTTCTTAATTTAATATGAGATAAGACAATTAATAGAAACAATTATGTATTAATTGTATGAATATGTAGTAAGATTAGTAATTAAATTATATTAAAAATAATTTTTCTTTAATTTATTTTATTAATATGAGATATAACAATTAAATACGATATAAATATAATTTAATTTTACGAATATAATTAGTAAATTAGTAATTAATTTTAATATTAAAAAGCAGTAGGGTACTATGAAGTACCGCTTTTCTTCTTGTCATTTCCCCTTTTCTTGCGGTTAATCGAACTCGCGCCCTCCTCTTTACAAGCCACATCACACGACCATCAGAGTAGCGAGGACCAACCACATCAAAAACTTCTGGAAAAGCAAATACTAAGATCGATAATCGCAACTATATTAAAGGATAGTCAATCCAAGAAAAGTAATTAATTTTTCAAAATATTATAGATGTCAAGTACATAAAAAAGTAGTTTAAAAATAATTCATTTTAACATTAGGTAGGTTTGGAATGGAGATTAATATATAAATATCATCAGACGTGTTTTTGGAATTTGCATCACAATAAAATGAGGTTATATTTTTCAAAAGAAAAATCACATTTTCTTTATATTAAGATAATATAAAAACTATCTAATTACATAGAGATCTATATAAAAGAGATCCATAGAGTCACAATTTTCTAGAAGATCCAAGATATGAAGGGTGCAAATGTTCCCTTATCAAAAATCAGATCTTGAGAACTTAAGATACAGGTCTATATTTGGCAAAGATTTCAATACATTACATCATGAATAAAAATCCAAGAAACTTCACAAAACGCTGACCATTTTACACATGGTAAGAAGACAGCAAAATAGATAATGAGATAGGGATAGGATACCTGTTCAGCCGAGAATATCAAGATTAGCCTTGATGCCAAGCAGAAGAGATGACAATGACCGCCTGGAGTTTTGGAAGACGGATTCATTCCTCCATTTCCACAAGGACCAACAAACCAGAGTAAACAAAGAGCGCCAAGGAGCTATCTGATCACTCCACTATTTAAAACCGTCCTGTACAGAGGAAAAAACAAGGTGAGGAAAACCAAGAGATATAGAAAGTTCATACCAGATTTGACGTGAGGCGGGACATTGAAAGAACATATGATAATTTGTCTCAATAGCATTCAGACACATAACACAGCGGCCCGGGCCCTGCCACCCTTTCTTTTGTAGCACCTCCCAAGAGAGATTTCTGTTTCGGAAGAGAAGCCACGTGAAAAGGATCATCTTTAGAGGGCAAGAGACTTTCCATAACGAGAGAGGAAAGATCAGTTGATTAGAGGTCGTTGGCCCCGAGGAAAGAGCTACATATAAATCCTTTATGTGGACAGGTAATGGAGAGCGACGCAGATTCCATGCAAGAACATCCTTAGTGCCGGAGTGACGAATAACCAATCCCTGTAAAACATGCCGGACAAAACTCCAAATAGAAAGGATGGGAGGAGGCATATGAAGGTCCACATCATCCTTCCAGACCGGAGATGTAAAAGACCATGATTTTATCAGTTTATCCCACGTGAAAATGCCTCTTGAGTGAAAAAAAGATACCAGAGCATGGGGAAGAGGAGAGGACAAGCCATTCATGATGGAATCAAAACCAATGAGGATACCTGATCCCGTGAAGACCCTCCAACGCAAGTTAGCCATAAATAAAGACTGGTTCTTTCTGAGATTATGCCATATGGCAGACCCTCTTTTAATCCCCAAGGAGTTCCTTCTATACCAATACTCAATACTTCTGCCTTTTAAGTATTTTCTGTTGATAAACAAGCTCCATGGACCTTCGCCAAAAATTCCCCTGAGAAGAGATTTGCAAAGGAGGGCATTTCCAAAAGACCTCATGTCCAATAAACCCCATCCTCCAGACTTTCTCGGCCTAGATATGTCATCCATCTTAACTAGATGAAATTTTGATTGGTAGGCTTTTCCTCCCCATAAAAAATTTGCAGCTAATGTGCACATTTTTTTTTATAATGGAAGCAGGTAGATAAAAGAGATGAGCCCAGTAAATCGCCAACTGTGATAATACTGCCTGAACCAAAATAAATCTGCCTACCAGTGAAAGAAGCCTCGATTCCCATCCCGAAATCCTATTGTAGAAACGGTCAACAAGCCAAGACCAGTCCCCTTTTTTGTTCCCTTTTGCCTTGAAGGAGAAACCCAGGTATTTTATGCCATTTCCAATCGACGCTGCTCCTATGTCAAACAAAGAAGCAATTCATAGGACAAGCTCCATATTAGTCTCATTATGATATAATTTTGATTTCTCCTTGTTTATAAGGATACCGGAGGCTAACTAAAATTTCTGAAGGATGCTGTGAAGACATAACCATGAGGCTTTACAAAGCATGGCAAAGATGAGAATATCGTCAACAAAGAGATTGTGGGATAAGAAGATGTCCTTGCAGATTTTGACCGGCCTACATCTTTGCTCAGACGCTGCTTTGTTGAACTGTAGGCTTAGAGAATTCATAACCAAAATAAAGAGCAGCGGAGAGAGAGGGCAGCCCTGATGAGATCCCTCTCAGCTGTAAAAAATGGTGAGGGTATACCATTGATGATGACAGAGTAGTTTACATTTTCTACGCACGCCATTATCCACTCGATACCTTTTGATCTTAATCCAATTTTTGCCAACAAGATTCTGAGAAAACCCCAGTCCACGCAATCGTAGGCTTTTTTCAAATCAATCTTTAAAATAGCCGCCTTGATATTGTTTGACAACATGGAGAAGAGACATTCCTGTGTCAGAGTGACAGCATCCCAAATATTCCGGTCTTTTAAAAAGGCATGCTGGTCCCTAGTGATGAAGAGATTTAAAACAGGTTTCATCCTCTCTGCAATAATTTTGGAGATGATTTTGAACAGAGTATTGCAAAGAGCGATGGGCCTGTAGTCCTGAAAGGAATCAGTTCTTTGCTTTTTTGGGATAAGAGCAATAAAAGTGGATGATAATGCAGAGTGAATATTACCAGACATACGAGAAGCCTCCACCATTCTCAGTAGGTCCAGTTTGAACATTTCATAGAAATGCATAAAGGATTCGATGGGCCAGCCATCAGGACCAGGACCCTTGTCCTTTTTAAAAGATTTTATGGCAGCAAGGAGCTCCTCTTCCGAGACCGGTTTAATAAAGTTTTCGTATGCGGGCTCATCAAAAATTTCTGGCACTAGTTCTGCAGCTCATAACATGTCATTTGCATTACTTTGATTCCTTTTATATTGCTTTTGAAAAAAACTTGATGCTTCACCAGCAATATCATTCTGGGAATAGAGGAAACCTCCATTTCCATCTTCAATCTTCCATATAGAATTTTTCCGCCTCCTAGCATTTGCGAAGTTGTGAAAAAACTTTGTGTTTCGATCCCCCTCCTTTAGCCAGAGCGCTCTACTTTTTAGCCTCCAAGATGCTTCTTCCCTGAGAAGGAGAATATGTTTCCTTTTTTCCAATACCCTGATATGGTTCTTCTTTTCGAAAGACAAGCTGTGAAAGGAGGAAGATGCGATGAAGGAATCCAATTCCTTTTGGATATTTAAAAGCTCCTGTTTTTCCTGCTTTATTTTTCGGGACTGCCACTCCTTTGCATTCTTTTTTAGACTTTGGATCTTTTCTCGGAAGGTAGAAAAAAGGGCCGAAGCAGATTCTTTCATTTCCATCCATTTGCTTGAAATGGCATCATTAAAAGATTTGTCATCCAAATAGATCCTGTTGAATTTAAAAGAGTAATCCTTCCTATATTGCATTTCTCTCCATTCGAGAAGAATGGGCATGTGATCAGAGGAGAACTCATTTGCAATGAAAGAGAACGGCATGCCCCATTTAGCAATGATGTTGGCATTTATAAAAAAGCAATCAATCCTTTTGCGATATAGGCTTGACCAGTTCTTCCATTTTCCCATGTAGGCATCATTGATCCGGCTTGACGTCCACTAAGTTCCTGCTTATGAATTCCATTTGGAGCCAATCGAATAGAATGTCTTTCCTCCTGCAGTTGCCCCAATACTCATCAGGATTGAGAGTCGCGTTTAGGTCTCCCGCTAACAGCAGAGATTTCATGTCAAGAATACCCGAAGCAAAACACCTCTCCCAGAAAGGAGATCTATTCCTACATGGGGCATAAATATTTAGGAGATTTATCATGAATACTTGACCTCTGACTGAGGCCGAGATCATTATCCCGGCACAACATTTGTAGGCTTTTGCTTTTATCCATACGGGATCCCACAAGACAGCTAACCCTCCAGATAAGCCATTCGCCTTAGTGGCGACCATAAACCATGAAGGAAACATCCTCCTGAAGAACGCTAGTGTCACCCTGCTGGGGTGCATTGTTTCTTGAATGAAAATAATTTTGGGATGGGCCAGAAAGAAATAAGTTTTAAGCGCAAGGAATTTTAGGGGAGCGCCCAGACCCTGGATGTTCATAGAGATCAGAAAGGTCATTTTGATGACTCGCCAGCCATACTCGCTCTAAGAGGCTGAGAAATAGCGAAATCCAAAATTGGCACTTCAACAAGGGATAGGTTTGTGATGCCGAAATCGGTGACAATTGATCTTCCCCTGAAGTGATGATTGTCTCCCTTTTTTTTCTTCCTGACAGTGATATTCTTCGTGGAGTTTGGACTGATAGAAGGATAGGGAGGGCGGGATGGTTTGTGAATAGTTAGGGGTTCAAACTCTAGAGGGTTCCTTTGAATGAAAAGATCGATATCACTATTGGGATTATTTATAGGCGAGTCAAAAGGGGAATTAAAAGGTGTAGGCACATGGGCAGGTTCTTTCCCTTTTGTGGGGTCTTTCAGGGGATAAATCGGAGAGCAAAGCGGAGAAGATAGGGATGAGGAAATCTGAATGGTATGAGAGCCAACCGCGAAAGCCTTTTGGTTCATGGCAGGGGGAGAGGGGACAATATTTTCCTCAAAAGGTTCAGGGATGGGGGGCCGAAGGCCATATCATTTGGGAGGATGGATGAATCATGGGGAGAACCCTTTGCTCTGGAGGGAAACACGTCCTGATTTTTGGGATGGCTGTCCAGAAAACTTATGTCATTGGAAAAAAGTTCTGACCCGTTATTCCTGTCCTTGAAGAAAGAAAGCTTATTTGGCCTTCGCTTGTAATGGAAGCTGCAATTTTTAATGAGGTGCCCCGTTCTGTGACACCGGGAGCATCGAAAGGGGATGCCCCAAAAATCCAACCTCTGCCTGATATTCATACCATCCCAGGATATGTCAATGTGGTCAGGGTAGGCACCTTTGAAAGCTTTCTCGATAAGGATCCACGTAATCCTCTTATCCCGCTCGCCCCTGCACCATGGGTCAACATAAATGAACTTCCCAATTGAATTTCCAATTTCTGAGAGGGTCTCCGACGACCATAACTCCAGAGGTAAATTTGGAAGCTTTACCCAGATCATGCAATTTGTTGGAGTGTTTTTTATAGGATCGAAACCCATATACCACCTGGACAGAGATAGAAAACTTCTTCCTGCTACCCAAGGCTTGCTAAGAATGGTCTCCAGGTCCGAAGCTTTAAGGAAGTGGAAAGAAAACCAGTCCTTCATAAGGTGCGATATGATTGGGGTATAACCTATCAGGGGATGCCACTTATCCGCCAACCATTTCCTCATATCCTCCTCCTTCATATAAGGGAAATGCCATTTCCCGATTAAAGCTAGATTTTGCAGACTATCAATTCTTTCCGCAAGGACGACACTAGAGACAGTGATAGCCTTCAGCGGTGGGTCACTTTTAATGGGGTGGCTGGATTTGTTGAAGATCTTATCTTGCTCAGGAAGACCTCCAATACGTTGGCGCGACCATCCCCGCTGAGAGTGGGCCCAGTCCCCGTCCTCATGAGGTGACTGTGTGACATTGCATGCTAAAAGCATATCGTCCACTGTGTCATGCCAACTGTTTTGTTTCCCATGTGCCTTTTCAGCTTCTATAGTGGCATTAATGAGAGCCTGTGTGGAGGATGAGTCAGAACCATCCGACATGATAGATAAAGACGGCTTCTGTAAGCTCTAGAAGGGTCTAGATCGAGAATCAAGAAAGCGCAAATCCCTAAGAGAATTTTGTCAAACACAAAATACTTGGATGGAAGGTCCGCACTGACAGAAGAGAGAGGGAAGGTACTAAAAAGAAGCTAAAAAGAGATATGTCGTCAGAGACATAGATACGTTCAGATAAGGAGAAAAGAACGTTCGGAGAAAAACTACTATATACCTCGGGATGAGAAGGTTTAAAAGGACACAAAGTACTGGAAACAAGGCCCAAAATAGCCGATCACATTATGTAAGCGGTCATTTTAGAGAAAAAAAGGCAACCGTCATATTGACCTTAGTGCGAGTAGGGAGTCAAGGATGACGCTGTCAAGCCTGAAGATGCCCAATATAGATAAAAGATCTTGATCGCCGGAGAAATTCAAAAGAAGATTTCGGGAGAGGATGCCAGAAAAAGGTAGAGGATTCCCGACAAGAAAACCAGAGATGATAGAGAAAGAAATCCCAGAGCCTGGATAAAAGCTATTCAGAGGGATGGGATTGACAGTCAAAACAACAGCAATATATGTGAAAAATACACCACCAGTTCCCTATTTAAACCCGAATGTCAGAACAGGGGCTATAGATGAAAATGAGTGAATTTAACTTGTTGAGAAGAGAAAGCCACCTTTTTTCCAGTGTCCAGGTCTGTTAACATACGCAGAACACAGAGAGATGAAGAGACCAGAACCCTATCTTCACCCCTATCTTCGACCAGACCCAGGATAAAAATCATACGTGATATCCTCTATCCTAGCATGCATCTCCATACAAAGTATGCAAGGAGGAGACCCATGAAGCTTATAATCAAAATATTCAGAATTCTAAAGACCGCCAGAATGAAATCGAGCCACCCGGAGATTAAATTACCCGAAGAGGATGACCAAGAGAAATCATGGTATACCATTGTCAGATGAGAAAGAGATACCAGCTGAGCATATAATTCTCAAAGTATGAAACTGGTAGATTTCAAAAAGCTATTATTACATAAAAACTATGATGGAAAAACGATGAGGAAAAAAACTATCATTGTTATAAAAACCAGCTTGCAGCTATCTAGAAACAGATCCCATTTTAAGCTGGTATCAGTGAGTTAAACGAGACCTCACCTGAAACCTAAGAAGAAAATCATCGCGCCAAAGAGAAGCCATCCACCACCAGAGGGAAGCCGAACCAGGAGGAAACAAAGCAGGAAAAAAACGTTTGTAAGATAGAGGGTCCCTGCGCCAGGGCGCGGGGGATGATGCGAAAAAGCTGAAGCTAGGTAGGGAGTCCAGAATATAAGGGAAAATATCCAGAGTTGTTGTTTGAGAAGTTTGCATGCAGCTTTTGTAGTATAGAAAGAGAGCACGTCGCAGGTTCACCGAAAGCAACAAAAGGTAAGAATGGACAAGCTTACCCGTGGCAGCAGGACCATTGGGTTGTCCCCATGGCTGACTGTGGTTGGAAGCAGGGGGTGGCAAGGACGCACCTGGTTGCCTGCAATGGCGACAACCTCTCTTCGTGCTCCAAGGTCTCCAATCAATAAAATGAGGTTATATGATAGCACATAATTGTTTAATTAGTAAATTTATATATTATAAAGGAATAAAATATCTATATGGTAAATATTGATAAAGTTACGAAGAAAAGTAGTTATTGTGATCTATATGATGTTATAGATATTTTATTGGATAATTTTTCACAAAATATTTGATAAAAATACACTGAATTTTATATTATGAAGGTTAATTTTCTTCGATTCCATATTTATTAATTATTATTTTTTGCTTATACATGTAATAGATAAAACGCAGAAAATAGAGAACAATAAAATACAATTACACATCAATCACAATGAATACAAGACATGCTTTAGGAAACCCTTACACGAGAAAACTTGGTTAGAAAGTCAAGTTGTTCTATGCTCTTTCTCTAGAATGGAAATAATAGAAGTACAAAGGAGAAGACACTCTCCGTGGAGTTACCTGAAACCTATGACATGATAGGCTACTATAAACATCAAACCCCCTTTGTTATGCTCTCTCACTCCCACTCCCAAAATATTTTACTCTATTGTGGAACAATATACAATATAAATGAATGGAACCTCTTTCCCTCATAATGATATGGTTATAACACAACATAGTAGTTAACTCGGGGCTGAATTTGACTCCTTAACATCTCAACTGGAGTTACAAATTTGACCTTTATAAAGTCTTCTTTATAGCATTCACATGGCTATCCCCTTTTCCATGAGTAATGGAGGTTGACATGGAACCTTCTCGAATTATGGCAGTCAATCATGATAGGTCAAAAATTCTAGGAGGCATAAATTTTGAATCTGAACTCAAATTGGTGTATTCCTTACATTAATGGAAATGTATATGAGTGCATAACAACATCACAGGGATCCACACTTAACCAAGAAAGTTTTACTCCCCAAAAAATGTCATTTAAGGCCTTAAGGTAGCCTCAAAAGGGTATAGACCCCAATTGTCCAAACTGGGTCCAACTAATAAAACTACTCTTGTAAGTTGATTCCTCCAAGTTTTCCACTTTGAAAGCATCTAGATGGTTGAAAATTTATGTAGTGATCCAATCTGGATCATATTGAGAGGTAACAAAGTAGGGAAACATTTGTTCAAGTAGTTACCCATATGAATTTGCACCAATGGGTTGTAGATACTAGCGTGTGGAACGATAACCTTCTTATTTATGTTTCTATAATCTTATGTGAACTCTTGCATTTTCCAAAGGAACCTATTTTATCCTTTTCTTCTATCCATCATTGCAAGAAAGTATGTAAACTTAGATATATTTAAGAGAATAGCTTGAATATGTAAATTTAAATGTCTACAAATTTAAAGAATTTGCTTGAGTTGATTCCATATGTTCATAAAAAAATTTAGAGGACTTTAGAAAGTGATAATTTTTTGTTAATTCAAAGTTTTCTTTGCATTTTTTGTTACATGTAAATGGATCCATTACATTTGTGGTAGGCCAACAAAAGTAGAGAACTCAGAGAAAGCAATAATTGCATAATTTTGATTATTCAAAGGTAGTTGACATGGAATGTTAACCTATGGTTGAAGAGAATGAATATACTCTCTACAATAGCTCTTCTTTTACAAAGAGTTTAGGGTCCCAATTATTCTCACACCTTAACTTTGTGGGAGTTAGTGAAACATTGTAACAAAAATGCCATAGATTTGAAGCCCAAGGTGAACATGTGTTATGCATTCAAGTGTAAGAAGCCTAAGCTTAAAGCCACTAAGAAGGAAAAGGTGGTATGCTATTATTTATGGCCCATCCCCATTTAAGTACATGATATACAAGAAGCATATCAACCCTGAGATAACAATGGACGAAGAAACAACAATTTATAACATTTAGATAATTGTGATAGAACTATTATATGCATAACTTTTTGGGTTTATTGTTTCTGTATAATTATTGTACATAAGTTGGAGGTATATGAAATGAAGAGGCTTGAGGAAGGCTAATAATCCCTCATCAAATGTGAAGAGAATAGCCACATCCTCATATATATATATATATATGAATGTTTTGAGTTAATGGAAAATTAATCAATTGTGGCGTTATTCCTTTGTCTTATAGAAGTATCAGAGTAGGTCCTAACTCCATGATTTTCACTTAGATCTACCTTTATGCTTGTCTACCATTCTGTTCCTAACATATTTTCCTCTCTTCTAGTCTAAGCTTTACTTCTAAGTAGTCCTAAGCTTGTTAGACCTATTTCAATATTTTTTATTTTATTATTTTGTACTAAGAGGGTAAGCCTAATATCTATAAGTGTTTATTCTCCTACACTCAGTCATAACCCTCATATACATGCTCTCTAAAGTCATCATAACTCCTCTATGTATGCCAAAAATCCTTTTTTTTCCCTGTTTTCATTTCCACTCAGTCTGCTTCAGGTACAATTTTCTCCACATTCAATATTCACCACTACTAGACCTATAGTATCTCATCCAAATTCCTCCTCTCTCTATCTCTTTGTTGAACAAACCTTAGCCAATGCACTCAGTCTTTAGTTGCAATTAAGTTCATGTTTATGAAATTCTCTTGTCCTTAGCAAAAATAACCTGTGATTTTTACTTGATTTCTTATTTCCAAGGGGAAGTTTGTGTACCAAAATGGTGAGTGCCACCACTTTGGGGAGTTTGGAAGTGGGAGGAGGAGGTTCAATTGTTTATCACCAGAGAAACACCACCATTGTAGAACAAATATGATATAATATTTTAATATATGCACTCAAATCGAGCTTTGGATCATGAGGAATAATCGTAGTATGTAATAGGAATCAACTTGTTCAACTATTTATTGATGTTGTCATGAGAAGAATAACGTTGGTATATATGTTCTTTCATTTACATGGGCGTGATTACCTTTCCATTTATGGATATGAGTCTTCATGGAAGGGGGTGTGACCTTTTATATGAGTGCAACCAAACTTTTATTTATAAATGTGATTAGATCATATGGAAGTGAAGAATAATTGACTTTTGAAGAGTCAAGTTATAGATTTAGTTTGTCTCACAAGGAAGAATACCACTCCCTATGACTATGTTATATTATTATTAGTTGATTGGGTGAACTAAGTTTAAGACTATTTTACATTGATTTCCCTTTTAAAGATACATTGTCTCATATCCCTTGTTTGTGTGCTACTAAATGGCAAGGAGAACTACTAAGAATGGTCTAGAAACATCAAACACACTCTCATATTTAATGACTTGTGGGATGGAATCTATGAAGGAGAAGATATCACTAATAAAGGGGAGGAGGACAATGGACCTAACAAGCCTATATTAGACAAGGAGCAGGCCATATGGAAGAAAAAAGATAAGAATGAATATGCCCTTATTATTTTGACAACAAGTGAACATGAAATATGTCATATTGTTTCCATTAAATATTCTTATGGTGCTCAAAATAAATTAAAGGACTTTTGTGAGTCACAATAATAACTAAAACTTGTATCCCGGCTGCGGGTGAACATTAAAGAGGATGGTATAGAGGCGGGCTTCCCACTGGGCAAGTGGCAACTCAGATCCGCCATCTGTCAAGCATATCTATGGGCCTGCCACCCCCGTCGTGTTAAATTGAAGGAGGGCCTTAACTCTGCCCTGCAACTAGGCCCCTATTGCATAATGGCTCGCCCGCGTTCTGTTTCTCCGGCAATTGGTTTGCAGTCGTTCTGCGTTGGTATGCTCATGGCTTGGGACGACGCTCTGCAGTATATTAAGCGCCAGCCGCGCTGGTCATCCATTTCCTTAAGTCCGTTCTATTTGTTGTCTGGCTTTGGAGGCATTGTTTGTGTGGTTTGCTGCTGGTTTTCGGGCCTTGGCAGCGGTCTCAGAGGTTTAGACCTCGGCCCTCAACTCAGAAGGCCTCAGTCTCTTCCTTTGGGCACCCTGGATATACCGTCTGTAAGTATCAAGCTCCCGTTGTCCCCATTGCGCCCCTTAGCGCTCCTGTGATTTTTAATGGTCGGCTCTCTGTGTCTATTCTTGCCGCACCCCTTTGTGTCCTCGCTGCCTGGAATCTCTTGCCTTTTGTGCTCCTGCTAGCCTTCACACCTTTGTGCACGGGTTCTAGGCTCTCTGTGCCTCTTGGATCAAGGAGACCTAGCTCTCTGTGCAGACCCCGCTCCAGTCTTATTACACATATCATTCCAAAATGCCGCGAGAGCGGCTCCACCTTATTAGCCGAAGGGGCGGGTCTCGGGGAGGTTCCAGAGGAAGAGCTAATCCTCAGTGCTCCTCTCACACCACGAAATCCTCCTCAGACGGAATTGACTCTCGTGGTGCAAGGCGATGCCGAGGTAGAGGCAGAGGTCGAGCTCGTGCAGCTATATGTGCGCACAACTCTCATCCCTCAACTCGATTTCGCTTCCCCTATTCCCTGGACAATTCAACCTACTTTGTGTCTGTTCGGATTGAGAAATGCGACAATGCGGCACCACCAGAAGTCTCTGAGGAGCATAGGCCTCCTCCTGTTCACTGTCAAAGAACTCAGCCTGCGGAAGCCTCGGGTCCGGTGGCGGGTCCAAGCGAGCCGGATAAAGACGACGCTCCATACACAGACTCAAGCGCGTCAAATCAATACGGATGCAGGATCGTTGAGGAGCAGCCATCCACCTCTGTGGATGTTTGAGCCTGCCTCCATGTCGTTTTGGTCAGGACATGACCCAAGATGGTTGTTTTGGCGGTTCAATTGTGTTTGTCTAGTAATTTCAGTTCTCAGCCTTCATCGTTGGATAATTTTTGACAAGCTTAAGCAATGCTCAGCTCTGTTAAGGTTAGAAGCGGTTTTCATTTGCGCCTATGTTTGCTGCTCTATCACAGTCTGTATCACTCTCGGGATAAAGCCTGGGACTGTTAGTATGGTCTGTGTCAATTTGTCTATCTTTCAGTTGGTTCCAGATTTTGTCAATCTGTTAGTCTTCCAGTTATGGTCTGTGACAATTGTCTGTCCTCTAGTTATCAAGGGTCTGTTGGACAAGTTAGATTTCAAGGGTAGTTTTACACCCCAATGTTAAAGCTCTGCTAAATCCATCTCAGTATGGTGAATTTTTTAGGCCAGCCTCGATGTAATATTTTTTGTAACTTTTTGTATAGTAATAGAAGTAGCCTAATTTACAAAAAAAAAAAACTAAAACTTGTACAATTCTTGGTGAAGTTATTCAACCTAAATTTGAAGGATAATGATCCCATCACTTTAGCTTTTGATGTCAAAGCCATCATGCATGGCATAGATGCCACTGGAGTAAATATAGAACTCCCTCTCATAACTTCATTAATTCCCTCTACCTTACATATTCTCACTACCTTGAATCCTGACTAGCTAGTGACCAACTTAAGTCCATCATATTTGACTCTTTAGTGGAGAAATTTGTTGAATGTGAGAAAGCCTTTGGAAGGAAGAAGATAACTTAGCCCACTGGTGTTGTAAAATGTAACTAGGTTTGGTCTTCATAATGACATGTAATTTGATCTCTGTAACTAATGAAAGGAAGAGAATACAATTTCTTTATTATGTCTTGATTCATGGGTTTCATGAGCAAGAGGTTTATTTTAGATGGCTCCCACTGAGAGCCTTAGGATTTTTCAAAGAATCAACGACATGTATAAAAAGATATCAAATGTAACCTAGAAAATAACCCTCCAACGATAAGCATACAATCCTCTTCCTATGTCGACCTGTAAGATGAAATAATGGCTCATGTCGACTCACTAAAATAGACACACCTATTTGAAGTATCATATCAGCTTATTAATATGCACCAACAACTATAAATAGGCATGCAAGGATCCTTGCATTACACAATTCAGAAGTTCGGAAGATCTATGAGATTTTCGGACTACAAGTATAGACAGAAGTTCAGATGGAATTGCAGTCAATGTTTTCGGTGAAGGAACTCAGAAAAGGGTACCAAATTGTAGTATATAAATTCAGGTCTGTCTCCCAGTCAAGGATGATACTATGTCTCAGTACAACAAGAATAAATTTGAAGTTTGGTATAATCACAAGAAGGGTCTCTATCATTTTCAGACTAATTGTAGAGGTAATATTGTGGATTAGAGTAGAGAAGGTTTCGGTGATACTACACTGATGTCTCCTCACCGTCTCGGTGTTACATTGCAACAAAGACTTTGGTACTCTTTCTCACAACAAAGAAGAGATCGGTGCCATTCAGGAAGAATGTCACAAGTGTATGACTAGACCTCAAGTGAAGAATGTCTATGTGTGGCTATCTTTACAGTGATCTCATACGGTGTAGGAAAAGGAACCAAAAGAAAGTAAACAAGAAGGTGGAAGAGGACTTTTGGCTTGGTTTTGCAGTGGCTAATAGGTCAAGGCCCTTCGTCTTGGTATTCGTCAATTGGAATCTCTATAAGAAGAATTTATGCAAGTTTTCCTCTCAAAGAGTGAGAGATTTCGGCCCTGGATTATAGCCTACATGTTGTGTCTCTTTTATATTTATGTTCATGAATTGGTTACTTCTTGATCAAGAATAACACTAATAATATAACATGAATAATATCCTAATCTAAACAAGTAAAAATCATTCACAAGCAATCACTAATGGAAGAGAAATCGCCTAATGCTAATGCCCTAGATTTCTCAACATGGAATCAAAGCTAAAGTGTTGAAGTCAAAGGAAGGGAATCTAATCAAAGAGACACTCAAGGGTCGAGTTTCCAGAAAGGCATCAAAGCAAGTTGAAGGTTATCAAAGCAAAATTTCAAGATCTACATTGAAGAATCAAACCCTAGATCGAAGAAGCAGTATACAACAACAAAAGTTTCGGATCCTATAGTCATCATCAAAATACCACAAAGACCCTCATCAAGTTATCAAAAAATCCAGGTAGCTTGAAGTACTTTAGAAGTCGGTGAAGTGATTTTTAATGGTCGGCTCTCTGTGTCTATTCTTGCCGCGCCCCTTTGTGTCCCCGCTGCCTGGAATCTCTTGCCTTTTGTGCTCCTACTAGCCTTCACGCCTCTGTGCACGGGTTCTAGGCTCTCTGTGCCTCTTGGATCAAGGAGACCTAGCTCTCTGTGCAGACCCCGCTCCAGTCTTATTTCACATATCATTCCAGAATGCCGCGAGAGCGGCTCTGCCTTATTAGCCGAAGGGGCGGGTCTCGGGGAGGTTCCAGAGGAAGAGCTAATCCTCAGCGCTCCTCTCACACCACGAAATCCTCCGCAGATGGAATTGACTCTCGTGGTGCAAGGCGATGCCGAGGTAGAGGTAGAGGTCGAGTTCGTGCAGCTGCATGTGCGCACAGCTCTCATCCCTCAACTCGATTTCGCTTCCCCTATTCCCTGGACAATTCAACCTACTTTGTGTCTGTTCGGATTGAGAAGTGCGACAATGCGGCACCACCAGAAGTCTCTGAGGAGCATAGGCCTCCTCCTGTTCAATGTCAAAGAACTCAGCCTGCGGAAGCCTCGGGTCCGGTGGCGGGTCCAAGCGAGCCGGATAAAGACGACGCTCCATACACAGACTCAAGCGCGTCGAATCAATACGGATGCAGGATCGTTGAGGAGTAGCCATCCACCTCTGTGGATGTTTGAGCCTGCCTCCACGTCGTTTTGGTCAGGACATGACCCAAGATGGTTGTTTTTGCGGTTCAATTGTGTTTGTCTAGTAATTTCAGTTCTCAGCCTTCATCGTTGGATAATTTTTGACAAGCTTAAGCAATGCTCAGCTCTGTTAAGGTTAGAAGCGGTTTTCATTTGCGCCTATGTTTGCTGCTCTATCATATTCTGTATCACTCTCGGGATAAAGCCTGGGACTGTTAGTATGGTCTGTGTCAATTCGTCTATCTTTCAGTTGGTTCCGGATTTTGTCAATCTGTTAGTCTTCCAGTTATGGTCTGTGACAATTGTCTGTCCTCTAGTTATCAAGGGTCTGTTGGACAAGTTAGATTTCAAGGGTAGTTTTACACTCCAGTGTTAAAGCTCTGCTAAATCCATCTCAGTATGGTGAATTTTTGAGGCCAGCCTCGATGTAATAATTTTTGTAACTTTTTGTATAGTAATAGAAGTAGCCTAATTTACAAAAAAAAAAAACTAAAACTTGTACAATTCTTGGTGAAGTTATTCAACCTAAATTTGAAGGATAATGATCCCATCACTTTAGCTTTTGATGTCAAAGCCATCATGCATGGCATAGATGCCACTGGAGTAAATATAGAACTCCCTCTCATAACTTCATTAATTCCCTCTACCCTACATATTCTCACTACCTTGAATCCTGACTAGCTAGTGACCAACTTAAGTCCATCATATTTGACTCTTTAGTGGAGAAATTTGTTGAATGTGAGAAAGCCTTTGGAAGGAAGAAGATAACTTAGCCCACTGGTGTTGTAAAATGTAACTAGGTTTGGTCTTCATAATGACATGTAATTTGATCTCTGTAACTAATGAAAGGAAGAGAATACAATTTCTTTATTATGCCTTGATTCATGGGTTTCATGAGCAAGAGGTTTATTTTAGATGGCTCCCACTGAGAGCCTTAGGATTTTTCAAAGAATCAACGACATGTATAAAAAGATATCAAATGTAACCTAGAAAATAACCCTCCAACGATAAGCATACAATCCTCTTCCTATGTCGACCTGTAAGATGAAATAATGGCTCATGTCGACTCACTAAAATAGACACACCTATTTGAAGTATCATATCAGCTTATTAATATGCACCAACAACTATAAATAGGCATGCAAGGATCCTTGCATTACACAATTCAGAAGTTCGGAAGATCTATGAGATTTTCGGACTACAAGTATAGACAGAAGTTCAGATAGAATTGCAGTCAATGTTTTCGGTGAAGGAACTCAGAAAAGGGTACCAAATTGTAGTATATAAATTCAGGTCTGTCTCCCAGTCAAGGATGATACTATGTCTCAGTACAACAAGAATAAATTTGAAGTTTGGTATAATCACAAGAAGGGTCTCTATCATTTTCAGACTAATTGTAGAGGTAATATTGTGGATTAGAGTAGAGAAGGTTTCGGTGATACTACACTGATGTCTCCTCACCGTCTCGGTGTTACATTGCAACAAAGACTTTGGTACTCTTTCTCACAACAAAGAAGAGATCGGTGCCATTCAGGAAGAATGTCACAAGTGTATGACTAGACCTCAAGTGAAGAATGTCTCTGTGTGGCTATCTTTACAGTGATCTCATACGGTGTAGGAAAAGGAACCAAAAGAAAGTAAACAAGAAGGTGGAAGAGGACTTTTGGCTTGGTTTTGGAGTGGCTAATAGGTCAAGGCCCTTCGTCTTGGTATTCGTCAATTGGAATCTCTATAAGAAGAATTTATGCAAGTTTTCCTCTCAAAGAGTGAGAGATTTCGGCCCTGGCTTATAGCCTACATGTTGTGTCTCTTTTATATTTATGTTCATGAATTGGTTACTGCTTGATCAAGAATAACACTAATAATATAACATGAATAATATCCTAATCTAAACAAGTAAAAATCATTCACAAGCAATCACTAATGGAAGAGAAATCGCCTAATGCTAATGCCCTAGATTTCTCAACATGGAATCAAAGCTAAAGTGTTGAAGTCAAAGGAAGGGAATCTAATCAAAGAGACACTCAAGGGTCGAGTTTCCAGAAAGGCATCAAAGCAAGTTGAAGGTTATCAAAGCAAAATTTCAAGATCTACATTGAAGAATCAAACCCTAGATCGAAGAAGCAGTATACAACAACAAAAGTTTTGGATCCTATAGTCATCATCAAAATACCACAAAGACCCTCATCAAGTTATCAAAAAATCCAGGTAGCTTGAAGTACTTTAGAAGTCGGTGAAGTGATTTTTAATGGTCAGCTCTCTGTGTCTATTCTTGCCGCGCCCCTTTGTGTCCCCGCTGCCTGGAATCTCTTGCCTTTTGTGCTCCTGCTAGCCTTCACGCCTCTGTGCACGGGTTCTAGGCTCTCTGTGCCTCTTGGATCAAGGAAACCTAGCTCTCTGTGCAGACCCCGCTCCAGTCTTATTTCACATATCATTCCAGAATGCCGCGAGAGCGGCTCCGCCTTATTAGCCGAAGGGGCGGGTCTCGGGGAGGTTCCAGAGGAAGAGCTAATCCTCAGCGCTCCTCTCACACCACGAAATCCTCCTCAGACGGAATTGACTCTCGTGGTGCAAGGCGATGCCGAGGTAGAGGCAGAGGTCGAGCTCGTGCAGCTGCATGTGCGCACAGCTCTCATCCCTCAACTCGATTTCGCTTCCCCTATTCCCTGGACAATTCAACCTACTTTGTGTCTGTTCGGATTGAGAAGTGCGACAATGCGGCACCACCAGAAGTCTCTGAGGAGCATAGGCCTCCTCCTGTTCACTGTCAAAGAACTCAGCCTGCGGAAGCCTCGGGTCCGGTGGCGGGTCCAAGCGAGCTGGATAAAGACGACGCTCCATACACAGACTCAAGTGCGTCGAATCAATACGGATGCAGGATCGTTGAGGAGCAGCCATACACCTCTGTGGATGTTTGAGCCTGCCTCCACGTCGTTTTGGTCAGGACATGACCCAAGATGGTTGTTTTGGCGGTTCAATTGTGTTTGTCTAGTAATTTTAGTTCTCAGCCTTCATCGTTGGATAATTTTTGACAAGCTTAAGCAATGCTCAGCTCTGTTCAGGTTAGAAGCGGTTTTCATTTGCGCCTATGTTTGTTGCTCTATCATAGTCTGTATCACTCTCGGGATAAAGCCTGGGACTGTTAGTATGGCCTGTGTCAATTTGTCTATCTTTCAGTTGGTTCCGGATTTTGTCAATCTGTTAGTCTTCAAGTTATGGTCTGTGACAATTGTCTGTCCTCTAGTTATCAAGGGTCTGTTGGACAAGTTAGATTTCAAGGGTAGTTTTACACTCCAGTGTTAAAGCTCTGCTAAATCCATCTCAGTATGGTGAATTTTTGAGGCCAGCCTCGATGTAATATTTTTTGTAACTTTTTGTATAGTAATAGAAGTAGCCTAATTTACAAAAAAAAAAAACTAAAACTTGTACAATTCTTGGTGAAGTTATTCAACCTAAATTTGAAGGATAATGATCCCATCACTTTAGCTTTTGATGTCAAAGCCATCATGCATGGCATAGATGCCACTGGAGTAAATATAGAACTCCCTCTCATAACTTCATTAATTCCCTCTACCCTACATATTCTCACTACCTTGAATCCTGACTAGCTAGTGACCAACTTAAGTCCATCATATTTGACTCTTTAGTGGAGAAATTTGTTGAATGTGAGAAAGCCTTTGGAAGGAAGAAGATAACTTAGCCCACTGGTGTTGTAAAATGTAACTAGGTTTGGTCTTCATAATGACATGTAATTTGATCTCTGTAACTAATGAAAGGAAGAGAATACAATTTCTTTATTATGCCTTGATTCATGGGTTTCATGAGTAAGAGGTTTATTTTAGATGGCTCCCACTGAGAGCCTTAGGATTTTTCAAAGAATCAACGACATGTATAAAAAGATATCAAATGTAACCTAGAAAATAACCCTCCAACGATAAGCATACAATCCTCTTCCTATGTCGACCTGTAAGATGAAATAATGGCTCATGTCGACTCACTAAAATAGACACACCTATTTGAAGTATCATATCAGCTTATTAATATGCACCAACAACTATAAATAGGCATGCAAGGATCCTTGCATTACACAATTCAGAAGTTCGGAAGATCTATGAGATTTTCGGACTACAAGTATAGACAGAAGTTCAGATAGAATTGCAGTCAATGTTTTCGGTGAAGGAACTCAGAAAAGGGTACCAAATTGTAGTATATAAATTCAGGTCTGTCTCCCAGTCAAGGATGATACTATGTCTCAGTACAACAAGAATAAATTTGAAGTTTGGTATAATCACAAGAAGGGTCTCTATCATTTTCAGACTAATTGTAGAGGTAATATTGTGGATTAGAGTAGAGAAAGTTTCGGTGATACTACACTGATGTCTCCTCACCGTCTCGGTGTTACATTGCAACAAAGACTTTGGTACTCTTTCTCACAACAAAGAAGAGATCGGTGCCATTCAGGAAGAATGTCACAAGTGTATGACTAGACCTCAAGTGAAGAATGTCTCTGTGTGGCTATCTTTACAGTGATCTCATACGGTGTAGGAAAAGGAACCAAAAGAAAGTAAACAAGAAGGTGGAAGAGGACTTTTGGCTTGGTTTTGGAGTGGCTAATAGGTCAAGGCCCTTCGTCTTGGTATTCGTCAATTGGAATCTCTATAAGAAGAATTTATGCAAGTTTTCCTCTCAAAGAGTGAGAGATTTCGGCCCTGGCTTATAGCCTACATGTTGTGTCTCTTTTATATTTATGTTCATGAATTGGTTACTGCTTGATCAAGAATAACCCTAATAATATAACATGAATAATATCCTAATCTAAATAAGTAAAAATCATTCACAAGCAATCACTAATGGAAGAGAAATCGCCTAATGCTAATGCCCTAGATTTCTCAACATGGAATCAAAGCTAAAGTGTTGAAGTCAAAGGAAGGGAATCTAATCAAAGAGACACTCAAGGGTCGAGTTTCCAGAAAGGCATCAAAGCAAGTTGAAGGTTATCAAAGCAAAATTTCAAGATCTACATTGAAGAATCAAACCCTAGATCGAAGAAGCAGTATACAACAACAAAAGTTTTGGATCCTATAGTCATCATCAAAATACCACAAAGACCCTCATCAAGTTATCAAAAAATCCAGGTAGCTTGAAGTACTTTAGAAGTCGGTGAAGTGATTTTTAATGGTCGGCTCTCTGTGTCTATTCTTGTCGCGCCCCTTTGTGTCCCCGCTGCTTGGAATCTCTTGCCTTTTGTGCTCCTACTAGCCTTCACGCCTCTGTGCACGGGTTCTAGGCTCTCTGTGCCTCTTGGATCAAGGAGACCTAGCTCTCTGTGCAGACCCCGCTCCAGTCTTATTTCACATATCATTCCAGAATGCCGCGAGAGCGGCTCCACCTTATTAGCCGAAGGGGCGGGTCTCGAGGAGGTTCCAAAGGAAGAGCTAATCCTCAGCGCTCCTCTCACACCACGAAATCCTCCTCAGACGGAATTGACTCTCGTGGTGCAAGGCGATGCCGACGTAGAGGCAGAGGTCGAGCTCGTACAGCTGCATGTGCGCACATCTCTCATCCCTCAACTCGATTTCGCTTCCCCTATTCCCTGGACAATTCAACCTACTTTGTGTCTGTTCGGATTGAGAAGTGCGACAATGCGGCACCACCAGAAGTCTCTGAGGAGCATAGGCCTCCTCCTGTTCACTGTCAAAGAACTCAGCCTGCGGAAGCCTTGGGTCCGGTGGCAGGTCCAAGTGAGCCGGATAAAGACGACGCTCCATACACAGACTCAAGCGCGTTGAATCAATACGGATGCAGGATCGTTGAGGAGCAGCCATCCACCTCTGTGGATGTTTGAGCCTGCCTCCACGTCGTTTTGGTCAGGACATGACCCAAGATGGTTGTTTTGGCGGTTCAATTGTGTTTGTCTAGTAATTTCAGTTCTCAGCCTTCATCGTTGGATAATTTTTGACAAGCTTAAGCAATGCTCAACTCTGTTCAGGTTAGAAGCAGTTTTCATTTGCGCCTATGTTTGCTGCTCTATCATAGTCTGTATCACTCTCAGGATAAAGCCTGGGACTGTTAGTATGGTCTGTGTCAATTTGTCTATCTTTCAGTTGGTTCCAGATTTTGTCAATCTGTTAGTCTTCCAGTTATGGTCTGTGACAATTGTCTGTCCTCTAGTTATCAAGGGTCTGTTGGACAAGTTAGATTTCAAGGGTAGTTTTACACTCCAGTGTTAAAGCTCTGCTAAATCCATCTCAGTATGGTGAATTTTTGAGGCCAGCCTCGATGTAATATTTTTTGTAACTTTTTGTATAGTAATAGAAGTAGCCTAATTTACAAAAAAAAATAAACTAAAACTTGTACAATTCTTGGTGAAGTTATTCAACCTAAATTTGAAGGATAATGATCCCATCACTTTAGCTTTTGATGTCAAAGCCATCATGCATGGCATAGATTCCACTGGAGTAAATATAGAACTCCCTCTCATAACTTCATTAATTCCCTCTACCCTACATATTCTCACTACCTTGAATCCTGACTAGCTAGTGACCAACTTAAGTCCATCATATTTGACTCTTTAGTGGAGAAATTTGTTGAATGTGAGAAAGCCTTTGGAAGGAAGAAGATAACTTAGCCCACTGGTGTTGTAAAATGTAACTAGGTTTGGTCTTCATAATGACATGTAATTTGATCTCTGTAACTAATGAAAGGAAGAGAATACAATTTCTTTATTATGCCTTGATTCATGGGTTTCATGAGCAAGAGGTTTATTTTAGATGGCTCCCACTGAGAGCCTTAGGATTTTTCAAAGAATCAACGACATGTATAAAAAGATATCAAATGTAACCTAGAAAATAACCCTCCAACGATAAGCATACAATCCTCTTCCTATGTCGACCTGTAAGATGAAATAATGGCTCATGTCGACTCACTAAAATAGACACACCTATTTGAAGTATCATATCAGCTTATTAATATGCACCAACAACTATAAATAGGCATGCAAGGATCCTTGCATTACACAATTCAGAAGTTCGGAAGATCTATGAGATTTTTGGACTACAAGTATAGACAGAAGTTCAAATAGAATTGGAGTCAATGTTTTCGGTGAAGGAACTTAGAAAAGGGTACCAAATTGTAGTATATAAATTCAGGTCTGTCTCCCAGTCAAGGATGATACTATGTCTCAGTACAACAAGAATAAATTTGAAGTTTGGTATAATCACAAGAAGGGTCTCTATCATTTTCAGACTAATTGTAGAGGTAATATTGTGGATTAGAGTAGAGAAGGTTTCGGTGATACTACACTGATGTCTCCTCACCGTGTCGGTGTTACATTGCAACAAAGACTTTGGTACTCTTTCTCACAACAAAGAAGAGATCGGTGCCATTCAGGAAGAATGTCACAAGTGTATGACTAGACCTCAAGTGAAGAATGTCTCTGTGTGGCTATCTTTACAGTGATCTCATACGGTGTAGGAAAAGGAACCAAAATAAAGTAAACAAGAAGTTGGAAGAGGACTTTTGGCTTGGTTTTGGAGTGGCTAATAGGTCAAGGCCCTTTGTCTTGGTATTCGTCAATTGGAATCTCTATAAGAAGAATTTATGCAAGTTTTCCTCTCAAAGAGTGAGAGATTTTGGCCCTGGCTTATAGCCTACATGTTGTGTCTCTTTTATATTTATGTTCATGAATTGGTTACTGCTTGATCAAGAATAACACTAATAATATAACATGAATAATATCCTAATCTAAGCAAGTAAAAATCATTCACAAGCAATCACTAATGGAAGAGAAATCGCCTAATGCTAATGCCCTAGATTTCTCAACATGGAATCAAAGCTAAAGTGTTGAATTCAAAGGAAGGGAATCTAATCAAAGAGACACTCAAGGGTCGAGTTTCCAGAAAGGCATCAAAGCAAGTTGAAGGTTATCAAAGCAAAATTTCAAGATCTACATTGAAGAATCAAACCCTAGATCGAAGAAGCAGTATACAACAACAAAAGTTTTGGATCCTATAGTCATCATCAAAATACCACAAAGACCCTCATCAAGTTATCAAAAAATCCAAGTAGCTTGAAGTACTTTAGAAGTCGAAGATCATATCATCTTGGAGAGAGTTGAAATCCTAAAAGCATTTCTGATCTACACTACAAGAGAAGTCAAAGTATCTTGAGGGCGAGAAGGCATCATCATCATCTTCAAAGATATAAGGAAATCTCCCTATCATTGCAACAAGGATCTCATCTTTATCCTTGTAAAAGATCACCTAAGGAAGAAGAAAAACATCATCATCTATCACCATCAATAAAGGAATCTAGTTCTAAAATAGTTGACATCATAAAAGGAGAAATCACCTCTATTTAAGAAGGACCTTTTCATTTGGAAGAAGATCATCCAAAAGGAGCACTAACACATCTTCTTGAACCATCATCAAAGTGATAAAGTTGAAGATTTCATCTTCACTTGTCAAGTAAGTGTCCTTCATTCTTTAATCAATTTGATAAAATGACTTCGTGTGTGCAAGGAGTTGTATAAGCTGGATGGGTCATTCAAATTCCTTGAATGAAAAAGGAGGATAGACATAGTCCTCGAAGAAAGTGAAGTCATTGAACATATCAATGGAAAGGTCTCCTCTGAATACATGGAAAGGGATCAAAGGGCTTAAGGGATCCTCATGTAATCAGTCAAAGATCCCTCATCCCTACATAGCAGTATTGGAGAAATCAAATATAATATATATATATATATATAATATATTATATATATTATATATATATATATTAATATATATATATATATATATATATGAAAGGATGGTATAGCTATTCTCTGAAGATGTGATAAAGAAGGTCACATCACTTAGATCTGATCTACACAAATTGAAGGTATCAAAGGATAAAGGGCTATCTTCATAAGATCTGAATTGCAATATCTAGGAGAGATGATCCTCTTTGTTCTAAATGCACTAACTGATGAACAAGGTAACAATTTCTATGTGGATAAGAAGGTTATCCCATTCAACAACTTGTGGTTTTTATGCAATATAGAAGAAGACAAGTTGAGGACAAAAGTGCTAAAGGATCAAATGAAAGGGTTCAGACACTTTGTCGAAAGGAAAGAAGAACATAGCTAAGATTCAATGCGATGAACATTACAAGAAATATTTTCATTAGCTTAAGAAGGACAATAACAAGAAAGATTTCAGTGAACAATGGCAGTAAAGGAATTCAGATCACCTTTGTTCAGATATCCTGCTCGGTGAAGGCAAGAGTTTGAAGGCTACAATTTTGTGATGAAGGGAATCAGATCCCTTTTGGGAATAGATCACAGTGATAGCGAGGAAGAGTTTGGTCTCTGTATAAGACCACAGTTCGGTGTCTTGGAAGGAGTCATAGTTCCATATCTTGAAGATAATTAAGAACCTAGAGTTCAGTATTATGCCAAATGATTCAATATATCTAACAAAGAAGGAAGTCTAAGGAAGAGGGAAAGCATTAGAAGTAAGAGCTTGTGAAATCACCATAAGAAACATGAAGGATTTCTGATAGTCATCTTTGAAAGATATATGTCTTGTTGACCTCATTGAAATATCAAAGGAATAATTCATCTAGGACAAGTCTCATCATACATCAGTCAAAAGGGAAACATATGTTGAATAAGGATATGCGAGATCCTCAAGATTCTCTGATGGAATCCTCATCGGACGATTCACCTATATAAAGTGGAAGAAAGTGTTTCATCAGGAACTCCAACTTATGGAACTCATGGGATGATCGTATGATGACATAAGAGATGAAGCAAATCAAGGGGTTGAAGATCTTGTCAATCAAGGAAGTTGTTGAAAGAGTCCTAGAAGACCCAAAGATAAATGAGGTATGTATGCTTGTATTAATTATTATAAATTCATTTTGTATGGTTGCAGGTAACTTGGATCACTGCTCTATTTTGAGAAGCATGATCAAAGGAAAGGAATATCCTCCTTTGAAAGAATGTTGGAAGGCATGGGTCACACTAGATGAAATCAACATAATATATCATCATATGAAGTATGAGATGGTTGACTACAATTAAGAAACTCTAATTGGAAGCTCATGGGAGTGAAATGTGTGAAAACAAGAGATTTTTAGATATGCAACCATGGTAAAGGCAATCAACATCTGAAATACCACAAAGATTTGACTAGGAAATCTCTCGGAAATATATGAAGGCTCTAATGGAAATCTGAAAAAGATGGAGGCCCTTGATAATGGATATCTTTGGGAGATATGTCAACATGTATGAAGGGTTTTGATGCACACTGTAAGATGCCATGATGAAATACCATCACAAAGGTATTTCTGAATTAAGTGTTCATTTCTTATTTTTTGAAAAATTTCTGGATGGGTTTATGCAAGTCTGCCAAGGGAAGCAACATGACATGAAGCATGTCCAAATGAAGACTAATGCATCACTTTCTAATGAAAGGAATAATGAAATGAGTGACCCATGGATGAAAGTGATGGATGGTATGTGCCCTATGTAGAAGTCCCCAAAAGATGAAGACTCCATAACGAAGAACAAATTCATGACATCGAAGGAAGGAGCTCTTCAAGCAACTGGTTGTTCCATGATATCCACATGAGAATTTACCATAGGTCCCTAGTTAAGAGGGAGCCTGAAAAGAAGTTTCTTACTTGGAAGAAACTTGAAAATTCCTAAGCCAAGAGGGAGCTTAGGTACATTCCTTTTGTACGAATGAGCACATTCCTTTATTGGAATATGTCATCCCTATTTGAGAGGGAGAGATAGACACATCATTTTGGTCTTCACCTAGGAATACATGATGGAGGATTGGGTAATTATTTGTTGTAGGTTTTAACCCTGAACAGAAATTACTTGCATACGAATTCTAAATCACAGGAAAAATAAAATGCAAGAGCATAACACATAAAACACATATACACAGAGATTTCCCACTGGATCTCAAAACCGAGACTGACTACCAGCTTGATTTTTCATTATATTCCTTTCAATGTTACAATACATATTTATACATGCCGAAGCATCCAATACCATGGACCGAAAACCATTGCGTCCAAAACCATGGACCGG
>APFE030438601.1:0-10364 GCA_000404065.3 Pinus taeda
TACCCCCATATTGTTATTTCTGTGCCCCATAGAATCCCTCTATTGTTATTTTTGTGGCTTTATATTATTATTGTTAGGTCGTCTTGTTTATATTGTGACTCCTTAGACTCCTATATATAGAAAGGAGGTTTTGTCATTTGTATCATCCAAGAATTGTTCATTTATGTAATGTAAAGGAGGTTGCCCCCTCGAAGAGGCTGAATTCTAAGGCATTTATCTATCTTTTCTATGTTTTCTTGAGCTGGTTTCATAACATAGACTCTACTTTTATTCAATTTATTGAATCAAAGAAGACTACTATACATCCTGATTTAGATCAACATGTTCTAGAAACTTTTGACAAACTTGATGCTTTAACCTCAAATTTGATAAGACACATAGATGAAGCTTGTTTTCAACAATCAGTTGAATTAACTGCCCTAATTGCTGATACTCCTAAGCCTTCTACCATTCCTTCAGAATCTGCAAATTCATCTTTATGTAGCACCACCTCGCCTATTATTTCCACTACACCTCATTCCCCATAATCATTCATCCCCAAGCTTCCTCTTCAGCCTATATTTTTATTTCCGTCTGTAAATACTTCAAGTTCATCAGTAAGCCCTTCAAGTTCATCTTCAAGCACTACCACTTTACCTCCTAGCCAAGCTAGAATCTTAGCCATGGCTGCCAGATATGCTCCTTTGACCTTACCAACTCAAGTATATGCCATGCCCCAAGACTATCAAAGAAATCTTTCAGTTTGATGGTACTGGTAAATATATTTCACAACAACATGTAAATAAAATGAATGATTATTTTGAATTACATGAAATTGATGAATAAGATGTACAAATGAGATTATTTTCACAAACACTAGCAGGAGATGTCAAGAAATGGTTTAAAGGTCTACCTGCTGGTCATATTGCTGATTTACCTGCTTTCCATAGAGTGTTTATCAATAGATGGGAATGAAAGAAAAATCCTTTACAAATATTATCTGAATATGAAAACATTAGAAGAGCTCCTAATGAATCTATTCAAAACTATTGTACTAGGTTTAATAGTGTTTATAATGCAATCCTTGCAAAGATCAAACCTCCACCAGACTTGGCACTAATCAAATTTCTTGATGGGTTTGACACGAACATGTCCTACCAATTGACAGAAAGAAACCCTCCAACTCTAGAACAAATGCAAAGTGATGCAGTTAGTGTAGAAGCTAACTTGTTGGCTAAAAGAGCTAGGATGAGAAATGAGAGGAGAGTTACCATTAAGGAGGAACCATCCAATTTAGATGTTAAGATAGATACTTTGGCTAAAGGTTTAGAAAAGTTACTGGATAGATTAGAAATTATGTAAAGAAAACCACAATGGGATAATCAACAACAAGGTCCTCAAATAAGAAATCCAAACTTTAGGAATAATCCCAATACTGGTAAGCCTAGAGAAGGACCACCTGATCAACAGATTAGACCACCTTTCTAAGAAAACTATGATGAAAGTTCTCACCAAAATGAAGAATATCAAGACATTCAGATTAACTTAATGGGAATAAATGATGGTAATACTATTTTTCTTATTCAAGAAGAACAAGAATTATGCATGTTACAACAATTACAGTCGCAATCTAGAGAGTCCTTTGATTATAAACAAGGTTATGAGTTTGCTATTAATGAAGTTCATAAGAAATATAACCTTAGGAGTAGGAAAAACACAGAAGCCCCTAATAACAAAACTGTCCAAAATCAAGCCAAGAAAACGGTAGGAGCTCCTACAACCAAAGTGTTGCAAATTCTCTCAAGAGAAACCCAAAAAAATTTCACTCCGAAGATTGCAGCCAGTCCAAAAATTGTAGACATCATAGATACTACTGACAAAACTTCAGCTGATATTAAAAAATCAGCTGCTCTGAAAACTTCAAAGGGTGACCAAAAATTAACTGATCCTCAAACTTCAAAAGCTATTCAGATTTCAACTGCTTCCCAAACTATTCCAAATCAAAGAATTCAAAATAGTAAAACAGTAGACACCCAAACATAAACTCAATTACCAACTGGAGATAAAAGAGAGAAAACTACACAAAATCTAATGGCCAAGGAGGAATTCATTCAATTAGGCAAAACACAAACTCCATTTATTATCCAAAATGAAATTGCCCAATTAAAAAATCAGTTCCTTTAACAGAATTGATAAGAAATGATTCCTACAAAGCCCCAATCACTGAAGCACTAAATATGGATGAAGGAGAAGACTCTGTTAATTTAAATGATGACCAACCAAAATTAATCTTTGGCCCTAAGGTAAATGGTAAACATGAACAAAGTGGTATTCCTCCATTCTACATTAGTTTGACTATTCATTATCAAATTTTACACAATGCTATGTTAGATTCAAGAGCATCTCACAATTTAATGCCAAAAGCAATCATGGAGACACTAGATTTAGATATAACCAGACCATACAAAGATCTTTTCTCTTTTGATTCTAGTAAAGTTAAGTTCCTGTGCCTAATAAAAGACTTGTGTGTTACTCTAGTTCAATACCCAGGTAAAAGTATTGTCATGGATATTGTAGTTGCTGATATCCCTCCAAAGTATGGAATGTTATTGTCTCGCTCATGGGGAGAAAAATTGCAGGGATCTCTACAATTAGACATGTCTTATGCCACAATTTCAGTATTTAGTCAACCCAAAAATCTTTATAGAGAAACTTTAATGAAATACATGGTTAGTAGTATAGATAAACCACAAAATTATCCTATTTATTATGTACATTTTGATATGGATTCTTTCATTTTATGTAATTCAGACACTGAAAAGGACAATAACATAGTTGTTAAACAAGAACATAAAGAACCTGATAGCAAAAATATATTTCATGAATCTAGGTGGCACATAGAATTTGATGGTTCAATGAACATATTAGGAGCAGGTGCAGGAGTTTGGATTCATAACATGGAAAATAATCATTCTGAAGGTCATGCCTTTATATTAAACATTAAATGCACAAACAACATGGCAGAGTATGAAGCTTTAATCTTAGGATTGCAAATTATAAGAAATCTTGGAGCGAAAAGAGTCTCTATCACGGAAGACTCTGAATTGATCATAAAACAAATTAAAGGAGAGTATTCTGTGAATAATCCATACTTATCCAATACAGAGAAACTATCCTAGATCTGATTAAAGAACTTCTTGAAATTGATTTTGTTGCTATTCCTAGGAAACAGAGCATGCGAGCTCACAGTTTGGCTACTTTTTCTAGCACTTGCAGATTGCCTTTTTAGCTTAATCACCAGTACACTGCAAAGGTAAGACACAAGCATGTTATACCTGATAATTTGAAATATTGGCACATTTTTTTCACAAGATTTTCAAATCTATGATTTCATGAATGTTGAGGGAGAATTCCAAAACTGTAACATAGATACTGATTGTACAGTATAAGACACCATGGATAGTGAAATAGGTATAAATGCTTTAGATGTAAATAAACCCACTAAATTCACTAATGTAGAAATAGATAACTTAGAAAAGGTAGAAATAGAAGAACTAGTTAATGATGATTCTGATATTTTAAACCTTAAAAATAACTTTTTACCTAAGGAATTAGTCCCATTAGAAGATTTGTTTGATTCAAGTGATGTATCTAGGAAACCAAATATGGAGCCTTTAAGATCATACATAGAATAATGCAACCTGGGAACAGAAGAAAAACCTAAGCTTGTTAAGTTATCCAAAGCATTACCTCCAGCTGAAAAGCTGAAACACATAAGTTTGTTTAAAGAATTTCAAGATGTCTTTGCCTGGAGTTATGAAGACCTCAAGTCTTATGACACCAACATTATTCAACATAAAATACCCATCAAAGAAGATCATAAACACTTTAAACAAAAGCTTAGGAGAATTAATCTAGTTCTTATGCCATTAATTGAAAAAGAAGTAAAAAGGATGTATGAGGCACAAATCATAGCACCAGTTAGATATTTAGATTGGGTCTCTAATTTAGTCACTACTAGAAAGAATACAAGAGAAATCGGACTCTGTGTTGATTTCAGAAACTTGAACAAAGTATCACTAAAGGATAACTATCCCCTCTGTAAAATGGACCATATTCTACAGAGGGTAGTAGGGTCATCCAGAATTTCAATACTTGATAGATTCTTTGGATACAACCAAATCCTTGTTCAGCCAGAGGATCAAGAAAACAGTGCATTTACCACTCCCTGGGGTACTTTCATGTATTTGAAAATGCCTTTTGGATTGATGAATGTTGGAGCAACATTCCAAAGGGCAATGGACATAGATTTTGGAAAAGAAATCCATGAATTTCTAGTTGTTTACCAAGATGACATCCCAGTGTTTTCCAAATTAGATAATGAACATCTAGATCACCTAAGAATATTTTTTATTAAAAGTAGAAAATTTGGTATTTATTTGAATCCCAAGAAGACACTCTTTGGTCTAGAAGAAGGTAAACTCTTAGGTCACATAATTTCAAAAGAGGGCATCAAAATTGATCCAGCTAGAATAGAGGTAATCCTAAACATCAATCACCCTAGGAACATTAAAGAATTACAATCATTCTTAGGTAAAATAATTTTTCTTAGAAGATTCAATCCTAACCTAGCGGAACTAATCAGAGAATTGAATAACATGTTAAAGAAAGACTCAATACTTAAGTTGATAGTAGAGGCTAAGTAGTCTTTTGAGGCAATCAAAGAAGCCCTTACTAAAACACCTGTCCTCACAAGTCTTGATTTCAAAAAAAAATTTATAATTTTTTCTTTTGCTTCAGAACATATTGTTGCAGCAGTCTTGTTGCAAAAGAATGATCAAGGTTATGAGTAGCCTATTGCATTTTTCAAAAAATATTTGAGAGATGCTACACTAAAGTATAATATAATGGAAAAACAAGCACTTGCTTTAGTGAAGGCTATTAAAGATTTCAGAGTGTACATTTTATACTCAAACATCATTGCATATGTTCCAAATTTAGTAGTAAAGGACATTCTAACACAAAATGGGCCTAAAGGAAAGAGAGGCAAATGGATTGCCACTATTTTGGAATATGATATTGAAATAATGCCCACAAAACTAATCAAAGGCCAAGGTTTAGCTAAACTAATGGCTAAATCGAACTGTCAGGCCTTAGATATAAATTTCATTGGTGCTCTAGATGATCAGGAAGAGATGACGACTCCACAGATTCGTGAAGCTTTTTTAGATTCACCTTGGTATACAAATATCATATTTGTTTTACTAAATTTACAAGCTCCTCCTGGTTTATCTAGAACTAAAGGTAGATTCTTGAAAATGAAATCAATGAAATATTTTATAATAGATAATGCTTTATTTTGGAACCCCGGATGCGGGTGTTAGCACGTCAGCCAAGGACGAGCCACATGCCAGCATGTGCCGCCCCGTGTTAACGCAGTATAGTTAATGCCCACTGCCGCCGAGGTATGAGGTTCAGCAGCCCAAGCTCTTGGCATTCAATGTTACGCAGGGTGAAGAGATGATGCTGCAGGGAGCAGTTATGGAGAGCTCTTATCGAGGGAATGTTGCAAGAACTCATAAGGATGACGGATCATTGCAGGCTCATTCGCAATGTAAGGTCTGTGTGGAGCAGGCTGTGGAGGAATTTCGTCCGGTGGGCGCTCTTCTCCTTCAAAACGCAGCCACTGTTGTTGCAAATACCCATTTCAACTCTGGAGAGTGCCTCAGGTGGGAACAGAACTCTGAGGGCAAAGGGAGCGCAATTGAGGCGGAGAGTGAAGGCATTCACTTGGGCGAAGTTCGCTTCCTGCTTGCTAATCCTGTGCACGGTTTATGGGCAGTTGAGCTCTGCCTTGAATCAATTCGGGTATTGCACTCAATTGGCAGTGACAACTGTGACTTCAAGCCCACAAGCTCGGTCCTAGAACAAGTTGAAGGAGACGCGGAAAATATGGTGCGACTGCGTGAAAGACAACCGAGTCGGAGGGGACCTGGGCGTGGTGCACCTTCACGCCCCCTGCAGCGGATGTACACCATCACTGCTGCTGCTGCTACTGCTACAGGAGGGTGGGAGCCATACCAATTCCAGCCAGTCAGTTCTTGGAGGTCGGCAGCTCCAGGGGAGGAGAGCCCGTGCTTCCAGCATTCGGCTCAGTCGTTTTCACCTTGGGCAGCTCGCAGGAAAGTGCAGGTATTAACGCACATATCTCAGTTCTCTTTACGAAGGTTCCTGAGGAGAATGAAGATGGAAAGCAACCGGTTTCGGCTGAGATACTTCCAGAAGGAAATCGTGAGGAAAGTCCAGTGCTGCAGCCACCAATTGAAAAGGGCAATTCAGGGAAGGAGCTTCAGCAAGCCCCTCCCAAACCTCCAGAGCAGGAACCGCCGGCCACTGCGAAGGATCCTATGGCAATGTGGGCAGGCGTCCCTGAAGGCCAAGGCTGGAGCTACATCATTGAGGAAGATCCTGAAGATTAACCCCCAGAGACACTCTCCGGCTTACTTTTCTCTCTCTCGGGTCTGGTATAAGTTAGAGGTCTCGGCTGGTATCTGGACGATGCTACATTTCTATGTGTGTATACTTTCAGTTCTTTTTCATATTATGTGTCTGTCTGTCATGCGTCATGGCTAGGTCTACTATAAGTTTTTTGTTGGAAGCCCCTGCACGGGCCGTTTCATTACTGTCTGAGATCAACTCCATGTCACATGTTTTGGTATATCCTGGAGGTGCTGCCCCTGCGAGGGCGAATTCTGTGTCAAGCAAAGCTATCCAAGGTGCCATAGTTGGCCCTGGACGGCCTGTCTTTTTGCATGTAATGTTTACCTGTATATAATATAATAGATTAGCTAGCTTTACCGAGAAAAAAAAATGCTTTATTTTGGAAAGATAATGGTGGCGTTTTGTTGAATTGTTTATTAAAAGATGAAGCTAATAAAGTTATGCAAGAATTTCATGCAGGAGATTGTGGAGGACACCTATACTAGAAAACAAATTTTGATAAGATTTTAAGGGCAGGTTTTTACTCTCCCACCCTTTTTGCAGATGTCAAGAAATATATGACCTCCTGACATAAGTGCCAAATATTTGAAGGAAAGAAAAAGCTATTACATTTACTCCTCAAACCCATCTCCATAGAAATCCCATTTCAACAGTGAGGTCTAAACTTCATTCGTGAAATTCACCCATCCTCCTCAGCCCAACATAAATGGATTTTGACAGCTACTGATTACTTTACTAAATGGATAGAAGCCATTCCTTCTAGACAAGCCACCGATTCTGTCATCATCTCATTCCTTGAAAATAATATCCTTTCAATATTTGGATCCCCACAAAATCTCATTACTGATAATGAAACTGCATTCAAATCCAAGAAAATGGTAGACTTTTGTAACTAATACCACATTATCCTTGGCCATTCCACAACCTATTACCCTCAAGGTAATGGAATTGCAAAATCCTCAAACAAAAGCCTTGTTACTATCATCAAGAAATTGTTAGAAAACAATAAGAAGACCTGGAACAAAAAGTTGGTTAATGTCTTATGGGCAGACAGACTAACTACAAAAAAGTCCATTGGTACATCTCCTTATCAACTAGAATATGGAATGGATGCTATTTTTCCATCCTCTTTAGGAGTACCAGTGATGAAAATGATTCAATAGTTGCAGGTAGAATCAAATGATATCCAAAGGAGGATAACACAAACAATGCATTTGCAGCAAACCAGGGAAGAAGTCTATGTCAAATCCCAAGTGATCCAAGATAAAATCAAAAATATTTTTGACAAGAAAACCAAAACTAATGATTTTTACATAGGTGACAAAGTACTCAAATGGGACTCCAGAAGAGAAGAAAAGGGTAAACATGGGAAATTTGATTTCCTATGGAAAGGACCTTATATCATTTATGATTACAGAGGTAACAATGCATTTTTCTTGAGGCAGTTAGATGGATTAGATCTACCAGGTGGACCAATCAATGGTATAATGTTGAAGCATTACTGATCCCCAGATTAACATTAGTTTAGCTTTTTACTTTGTTCATTGTACATAACATTGCAAAGTTTAGATTGGATTGGATGATTATCTTTTGAAGCTGAAGCCCGAAGAGAAGGCCCTAAGATTTGAAAGGTGTACCATCATATGTATGAATAAAGCAAATCACAGAGAAGCGGTTACAAGGAAACCACAGTCAAAGTTTTAAAGGCTACTGATCTTAAAGTTCTTGACATTTCACCAGGAAATGCCATCCCCATGTGGAGCCACTATTAGTGTCCTGTAATAATAGGATTCATAATTTTGAATTTTCTAGGATTAGTCTTGTAATACTGTACATACTTTTGCTTTTTGCAAAATGTTTTCCCATATTAAAAATAAAAAATGTAAAGAGGGTAAGTCCTAAAAGAAAAATAAAAGGACTAAAAGAAAGGGACCAAAAAAGGAAAATAAGATATGAACCCCACCAAAAGAGGTAAAAACTAGACTCTAAAAGTGATGCAAATTCAAATGCCACTACTTTTTACTTTGCCTTGTAAACATAAGATTGTGTGCAGCTTGTCAAAAATGACATAATCCATGATGATCAAATAGTTTAATCTTGATTCATTCATGCTTTAAATTTCATGTTAATAGATACAGAAGAAAGATATAGCCAAATTGTTTAATCTTGGCAGATCAATAGATAGGTAGAGAATAATAAGGAGCTCATCAGTTTAATCTGAGGCCTTGGAAGTTATAAGGTTAGAATTAGATAGTTTGCTTATCAAAGAAAAAGAAATCAAGGGTCAGCAAGCTCAAATGCACCCAATAAATGAAGAGAAAATGCTAGGGTAAATAAAGGGTAGGTACAAGAGGTTTTGGAGTGCACAAGGTTGCAAGCTCAAATGCACCTTCATTATGCTTAATCCTATGTTTTATGTGCAGGAGGAGCTGTCAAAGGAAAGAGGACATTCACAAAATTTGTGTAGTACTTTGGGTATTTACCCTAAACAAGTTCTATATGATTTTAGTCCTAAATACTAAAGTTCATTCAGTAATTTCCCCTCATTTCACTCAAACCCTTACATATCTAGATTTTTCTCCATTACCCCTTCATTACCTTTCATTCACTAATTTCCCCTTCTTGATTCAAAAGGACCCTTCCCTCTTCATTTCCTCTTGTAAAAATAACCCTTTCCCTTCATTTTAACCCATTTACCCTTTGTTTTACACTTTTCCCTAGACATTACCCTTTAAAAATCATTTTCCCCTTATTAATTTCCCTTTTCCCTTAAAAACCCACTAGACCCCCTTATCCTAAGTTATTTCCTAACCTATAGTCTCTCTTTATGTATATTAACCCTCCACTGTATAAATCCTCGACCCTCACTAAACCTTTGAAAATTATATGTAACCCGCCGCATTATTTATCCCTGAGCCCTGCCAATAGCACCCCGACTCCACCCTCGCAACTCTACCACATGCTAGCCATCCGATCAAACACTCCTAGATCTAGCAGCCCATATCCATATCACGTGCACCCATCGTCCAACTGTTAAAATCCCAAAAGCACGTGAGATTCACGGTTTTGCTCGAGCCCTCTTTTGCTACGTGGCAGCGCCACGTTATATCGCGTGCTCTCAAAAAATACCGCCTTTCACTCAAAAGCGGTGCAATATTCCACAAAACCGCCTCCCCACATAGGATGAAATTTCCCACATTCATACTTTAATCTCATGCCCAAATGTTAGCCGTTGTTGGATAAAAGCTAAAAAGCCGCCCTTTTACCCTTTTCATCATTATTTCGTTGCAAACAACCTCTGTAGACCAATTTTGAACCACGAAGCTCTGCTCAACCATTTTAACCTCACCTGCAACCAGAACACGCTACAGACTCTGACTTGATGCAACAGAAAGATCATTCAACCCTCAAAAATCTTTGTTGCTACCACAAAACCCTGACTGCACACCAAAACTCTGGTTTTCCAGGTATTCTTGAATAAAACCATAATGGCCTTCTACTTAAGCTTTGCATAATAATTATAAAAGTTTAATTAATTAAATTAATTAAAAACCTTACCAAACTGAAGAAGCCTATTGTGCATCCGAAGAAACCCTTTTCTCCAAACTATATTCTCCCTTCCCACTGTTCCAAAAGTCCTGAGCTTACTTTTTAAGCGAGATAAACAATAATTCAATAGAACAAACCAAATTATGGATTCCCAAATCATTCTATATGAGAAACCCCTGCAAACTCTGTTGGGTTGTGTTATATTCTTTCCACATAGTTAATAGGGGGTTTGAGGGGTACCCGTAACCCCACTTTATGGGGTCTGAGGCAGCGCCCTGGAAAATTTTGGTTTTGGACCCTATGTTAGGTTGGGCGGACCCACCTATGGTTTTGTG
>APFE030438607.1:0-114402 GCA_000404065.3 Pinus taeda
ATGATTTTTCACTCATGCAGATCAATTTTCCAGCAAAAGTATTTTTATTCGAAATAAATCAATAGATTTTCTGATCTTCCTGATCGCACGAAACGCAGGAAGAGAGCATACTAGTCTCTTGATTTTTTATTTATGCAGGTTAGCGTGGATGGATAAAACACAATTAAGATTTGCGACAAAACCTTGCATTATCTACACTATTTCTGCAATGTCACGGGGGCGTTTAGACTCTCGGAAGACAAGGCTTTCCGATAATAAGGCTCCATGCTCATCCGCGATACAGAAACAAGACATAGAGATGCAAAGATGTGCCACTGAATTTATTCATGATGATTTATTTTTTGGAAACAAGACTAAAAAATTCTAATGATAATGGCTTCTAATGACTCCTAATGAGATCTCATTTTTATTTTTCTAATTTATTCTACATTAACTTAAAAGATGTTTTATTTTCTAAGTAAAAGAATGCTTCCAATGAAGCCATCTACGGACTAAAAATTTGAACATGCTCACATCAAGATTTAAAAATTATACATTATGTTTTGCAAGTATGTGAGAATCTTGTCTTAGAGTTGGCTCAAGGTTATTGTTCTTGCTCTCCAAGAAGTACCTGTTCAACATTGTCAAAGTCCTCATCCGTAGATGGATTAGTGAGAAATGGGGGGTTTAAAATAAAAACTAAGTTTAAAATAACTATGTATGAAAATAAAAATGCTCCAAACTTTGAACTCCTTTACGAACCTGTTGTCACCAAGTTCCACAAATTAGTCCATAAAAACAAATGAATGAAATAATTACTAAATCCTTCTAGTTGCACTTCCCCAGCAACGGCGCCAAAATGTTGGGTCTAAAATGCAGATGCAAATTAGAGCTTAATTTAATGTCAACCCGGGAAGGTAAACTTAGAAGTGCTTATCTAAAATATATAGATCTAGAAAGATTCCTAATTTGTCCAAAATCTTAAAGTCCCCTTACAAGAACATATTCATTAAGATCTCTTTCAATAAATAATCAAACTTAGATCTAACAATTTTTTGAGATCTATGATTCTCTTACAAGAACATATTCTACAAGATCTCTTCCAACATTAGAACATCTAATAAGAAATTAAAAGTTGAAATGAAATAAACTTAGATCTAATCATTGTTTGAGATCTTACGGTTCTCTTACAATAACACTTTCAAATAAGATTATTCCAATATTAGAACATTTAACAAAACTTGAAAGCTGAAATCAAACAAAAACATAAAATAAATTATACCTAAAATAAGTAAATAAGCATGCAAGTGAGGCCATGGGGGCTCTCTATAACTCCACAAGCACACCACTTCAATGGAGACTCATATGTAGAAGCAAAATTGAAGTATGATCCTTTATTTCAAAATCTCCATTACAAACCAACTCTAAGATTACAAATGGAACTCTAAGATTACAAATGAAGATTCTCCGATATTACAAATAGAGGAGATTGTACTCCTACTTATACAATGGGATGAGTAACAAACTCATAATGATCATCCACTAATCTCTCTTTAGTTCCATAAATCTCTCAACCATCTAGACACATACCCCCCTTTGTCCTTGATTTCCATGAGATCATGATCTTCTCCATGAGGCTTATCTTATCAAATCCCTTTTGCCCTTGATTTTCTCCATGAGACTTATCTTATCAAATTCCTTTGTCCTTGATTTTCTCCATGAGACTTATCTTATCAAATTCGGATTTGATCATTCAAGGCCAAAAAGCGTGTCTTGGAAGCTTTCCTTGGACCCTACACATGTCACAAAAAACAATCCACTTTCCATATATGAAGTAAAATATATTATTTTATAATATTTAATCAATAATTTCTCTTAAAAATGCTTAAAAATAAATAATATTTGGAAGATATAAATGAGACCCATTAATGGTGAACAATGGGGAAACTGAACTGACATGGTGGTGAATAATGAGTGATATAATGGAAGCATAGGTGAAAAATGTATGGTAATGAGTGATATTTGTATGACATTTTGAAGCCCAAACAAGCTACTACCAAGAATCTTTGTTAGCGAGATACTACCCAAAATCTATGTCAGTGGGATAATACTCAAAAATAGCAGTGGGGAGTCATATCTACGACTTGCATCATCATCAAAGATCATATCATGAGGGAGCACATCCCAACAATGACCCTTAATAGTCATGTGGTAGAACACCTGCCTCATAATCCAAGCTTGGACGAGATAGTCGACTTACTAAGAGCTAAGGATCACATGCCTCCAAGCCTCCTAAACCCATTGGCCAGACGGGGAGGGATAATCCTAACAACCCTGCCTATGGGTATGATGCAAACTAGGGTATACTATGCAAAGACCAAGCTAGGGTGAGCTATTACTTCAACCCTATGGGTAACAGATAGGGTTGATACCCTATTTTCCAGAGTTCCCTCATCCATAAGGGCCCTCTATCTCAACTCCATACACTTGGAGCTCATGAAACAGGGGAGGAAGAGCAGGCTCAATGTTCTCGATCAGTCCTGCCCTCTATAGATCAAAAACATATCATCATGCTCATATATGGTAATAATAATTTCTCAATAGAAGCTATATCCTATTCATACAACACATCAAATCAAATATCAAATTAGAACATAAATAATCATACATATCACAAAAAGGATACCATAGTCATCCTCCTTCTCAAGGAGGTGCCAACCACAAGCTTGAGCTTGTTTCATACAACATCACTAACTCAATATATGAAAGTATATTAATCCCAACTATATGCAGGATTCTCTACCAATCAGGTCCCACTTTTTTTCATCATAATGTATCCATTTTATATCCAGATCCTACTCATATGGCTCTCCAAGGAGTTTCTTCATCTTGCCACATGACTATTCATGCTAGCAACACCGTACTCAACCTTGGTCATGCTATCGAATTCTCATCCAAGATATCATGAAATATATCACACTAAGGCAACATCCAAATGTGTTCATCTCATCAATAACGATCCTAATCATCATCAATACACTCAAGTAGTCACATATCACAGGAGGATCGTCCCATGCAAGTAATTTTAAGGATACTAGGAAACAAATCAATGTGAATGAAGCGACTAAATCATGAATCGACTCAGGTTCTATGCACATCATGTATATATATAGATGGATTTTCAAAATGGAACATCATTGCTTCAATCAACTGTCGGTTGCCAGGTCTAGTTCAGCAATATCTCTTCACAACATCTTGAAATTCAATCAGAGTGTCCAAGGATTTTCATTTCCACTTTTCAATACTTCTTCAATAGCTTCACAATATAAATTTTATTTTCCCAACTTCAAAAATTGATTCATCATGTCATGATTCATTATTTCAAGCTTCAGAAGCCAACTCCTTCTTACTTAGATCATCAGAGGCTCATTTCCTGTCAAGCGTAAACCATCAATATATAAAACCAAATTCAAAAATAAAAGTCATACCTTGGAACACTTCAGAAGTAGAGGTTTGGATCAACACATCATCTTGGCTTCACATAGTTCTCTCTGCAAACATAATACTTTTCCAAACCTGAATATACTTAGAATCACAATATTGTACAATCAAATCAACTAAGTAAGCTTATCAAAGTTTAGATGCCAAATCAAAACCAATATCAAGATCATCATAATATCACAGTAGGTGATAAGTAGAGCTCTCATCAAGTCATGAATTCATTTGTTATCATGCCAACAAGTTGTCATAAGAAATATCAAACCAATTTTCATCAAGTCATCGTCATGATCATAATATACATCACTAAATGAAAATGTATACACCAAGGATAAGTCATGCAGGTTCCAACCATTCATGGAGATAACTTCATGCTAAATCACAACTGTCAATACTTCAACCAATGTGCCAATACAAAACCATTATTGAATACCAATATTAGTCATTAGAGGTTCATATATCATTCTCATCAGTTCTCTTGTGATCTACAACCACCCTCTAATACCATGTTGGAATTTCTAAGTCTAACCCGTTAGAAACTCTTCATGTACTTTCTGATTTATTCCTACCTACTTGTTCTGTTAATTAACAAGTTATTTACCATGTAAATACTGGAAATAAATACAAGTACATGCTCAACACATTACAGATCATCAATTGAAGGAAACAAAACAAGCACACAAGTGACACCGTTGTTTTTGGACCAATGTCCCCGAAAAAACCCAATGTGGGAAAACCAATGCAACTATATGAAGGTTTTATTATTATGCAGCTTCTAAATACAATATGGGTGCCAAAACTAGCTCACCTAACAAAGCATAATCTCGGCAGTAGTATCTCTCCTTCGGAGACAGATTCTCCAGCTAAAACCTCGGATAAACACTACGAGATGTCCTTAGCTCCAATCTGCCCCATGAAAAATCCCAGCGTCAACCTCTAGGGGCTGAGTCAGCCTCTTCTGCCCTCTGCGTCAGCTTTCCTAGTAGTTCTGGTAGTTCCCGACAGTTCTGGCTTCTGCCCTCTGCATCAGCTTTCCCAGCTGTTCTGATAGTTCCAGCCATTCCCAAAAGTTCTGACATCTGCCCTTTGTGTCAGCTTTCCCAGTTGTTCCGGAAGTTCATGTTGGTCCCAGCAATTCCGGCTTCTGCCCTCTGCGTCAGCTTTCCCGGCTGTTCCGGCAGTTCCTGACAGTTCCAACTTCTTCCTTTGCATCAATTTTCCTGGATGTCGCGCTGATCCTCCAAGCACTATCTCTACCTCTCAGCTTTTGTATTCACTACCCCTTAGCTGCAACTTTGATCACTCTCTCGACTTCCTCAGCAAACCTTGCCCCAGAAAGTCGAAATCTTGATCAACTCGGTGTGTTCTCCAAGTGACCCTCAAGCCTCCTCTTATACTTTTCTTGTTGACAAATCAACGGCCAAGATTAAGTCCCTAATCAACAGCTAAGATTAGATCTGGCTTTATATTAATTCACATTAATATTTTATTTTCCATTAAAAATATTAATTATTTTAATATCTCCCAAATTGTTTAGAATCTGCCCAAACCCTTTTTGGGTATTGGAGATCTCATGTACCTTAGCCTCTCCACCAAATTTTGTGGCTAGAGCACATCCGATGCTACCCAAAATAAACACCTTTAGGAAAGGCTTATGTGTTCTCTGGACCATATATTCTATAGAAATTTCACCTATAGAACAAATCGATATATGCAATGTTCTAAAGCATAATACTTGTTCTACTTCTACAAAACATTAAGCGGAAGCATAATCAAATTCATGAGAAACATCAAGTAGAAACATGCATAACTGATCAAGAGAAATAATCACACATAACATAAGATATATCCAGGGGAAAGCACCAACATAAAACCCTGACCATGTATTATCAATCAAGTGGAAATCCTCTTCACAATACAAAAAGAATTAGCTCTCAAGCTATTCAGCTCCCAATGAACTATGAATATATGAAGATATGTCTCATGAACCAACCAAGCCCTGTATATAAAGGCTTTACCTATGGTCCAATCCCTATTTCCTTGCGCAGTTTGCTTATGAAATAATAGCAAAAGCATATGCAATTAATTCCACACTTACCAAGTCAACCTATGGTCCAACTACATAATCTTTGAGGACACTAGTTCCTCAATCATGCAAAAACTACTTACTAGAAATAGTCAATAATCTGATAGTACACTATCCCACATCTGATCTCAACATGGTCTCTGATAGAACTAACGTGCAACAGTTATCCATGAGTGAATCCTCAGTTATCTAAAATAATAGTTTTCACATGCATGCAAGCATTAACAAACTATATTTTATTATTTTAACAACTTGTTAAAATAATCTAACTGGACTTGACTAGTTAGAACTAAGTCAACTGATCCTCTCATTATAGAAGTCATGCTTATTCCCTCAATCAGTGGAGGAAACTCATGTGCATGCTCACAAAGACTTCAAATTCAAATTTCCTTAATTAATTAACTCAACTAAATTAATTAATCAATATTTCAAACTGCTGTTAAGGCTAAAATTAATTTTACTTCCTACAGATAGACTAGGGACTGCTATAAATAGGAAGGGACCCAAAAATGCTATTTTTAGAACTTTCTATTTTTATCAGTTTCACCTCTCAACTAATGTGGCCAATGACCTCATTGACCAAAGTGTTATTTTTAGACATGCTATTTTTAGCAGGTCTATTTTTAGCACATTCTAAATTTAACATTTCTTGTTGCACACTTTTCAACATTACATCTACTATTGACACTTGACTTACATTTGACATGACTTAACATTACAATGCACATGTACCCATGTGAACACAAATGGCTTGAGCAATCCAAACTAGACATCACTCTAAATTAGACAACCGTGGAAGTCTAACTCCTCAACATCTTCATGCTGATCGACAGTAACATACTGATGCCAAGATATATAGTCCTTGATGGTATATGTGTGTTCCATGGTGACATCTTTCTAAAACCTGACGCTTGCCTCCATAACATCTAGGTACACTTCTTAGGCTCCTTTGTCTAACTCATCTGAAATCATGCATGTCATTGTCTTCAAGGTGGCCAGACTAGCAACATACTTGTGCATGATCTCGGCATTCATGGGCAATTCTAGGCTGGTGGCAATGCGCATCAACTAGTCAAAGTACGAGTCAAGCTCGAGTCAGAACTATTTCGTTGTCTTTGCTTGGGTGAGAGTCCCAAGTGATGGGATGACATGTGTGTGCACCATGACATCCATACTCTTCAATACTCGTGTATGGGAAGCATGTATGCTTGTGATGAATTGCGCAAGTTCTTAATAATTTTGGATCTGACTCCAGATACGTGCTTTTAGCTTGATCGCATTGACCCTCATCATCTTAGGCAAGTGAAGTGGGGCTCCCTTCTACTTCATCATCCATGTTTGCATGCCATCAACAACAACATGCAAGTTCATCAAGATACATGCTCTTCTAGCACATCCCTACTGCCATCCGTTGAGATGGATGATTTCCTTATGCACGGTACCAAACATGGAGTACAATGCCCACATAACTATGTTTAGGGACAACACTTCATCTAGTATTTCCTTCATCAGTTCAGCTCGGGTGAACATTATTAGCAAGTCTCCTCCTTGCTTGGTCATTTGTAGTTCCTTTGCCATTCGCTCATTCTCAGTTGTTAGGAGGCAAATACTTGAGCTAGTGGATTCGACACACACTTTGTTTGCATTGGCCAGTGCAGTTGGATGTTTTCACACATCATTCGTGATCACTCATTCCTCAACCTGCGTAAGAGACATATGATCCTTCAAAGTTAACACTATCCGAGACTACACATCTCTATTTTGGGATTCATTAAACGAGATGTTGTGCATCTCTTCTTTTGGCTATTCACCAAGGATCTCAATGTCTCCTTGGTCATTCGAGACTTGCTCATTATTTGGATGCATTGAAGTGAGTGAGTCAAACTCTTTGTGATGAGGCATGAGGTTGGTGTCATGTTCCAACTCCTGCTGCTCCATGTTTACATCCAGCTGTTGAAGTGATTGTTCTATCTCATGAGAAAATTCTTGCACCTACGATGGTTCACCCTATTCACTTGATGCCAGTTGTTCTCATCAATCAACTACTTGAACAGGGTGCTGCTTCATCTATTTGCACATGTTGCACCCCCTACTATATCTGTTTCTGTTGCACTTCCCTCTCCTATTTCCGCAACTCTTGTTCCTTTTGAAGTTTCTCGCTCAGATCTTGCAACTAATTCTCTTCTTTTTCCATTCTCTTCTTATCCTTTTGTCTTCACGTGATTCGCTTGTCACGCTGCTGCCTCTTTGCCTCTATAGCCATAGCTTCTTTCTCTACAAGTGGATCTGCTCGAAACTTGTAGCTTTTCTCTTCCAGCATGCGATTGATAATATTTCTATTACCTCTGTCGCACACTGGTATGCTTGCCTCTGCTGCCATTGCTACTACTGCTTCCACTGTTGGTGCTCTGCGTGATGCTTCCTCACGTTGTTTCTCTAAGCACTCCACAGTGAAGTTGAGCAGTTCATTGGGTCTAGAGAAACTGTAGCAATATCTCCATGGGTCCTCCTTAGCCCAATGACATGCCCTGTGGATCCAGTTAGATTTAACTCTCATGCAGTGATCTTTCACAATGCAATGTGGGTCATATGCATTGCAGCTTCGAAGGTAGAATGGTTACTTCTTCATCAATTCTACCTTGAAATCCACTTGCTTGATACTTCAGATCTCATATAACCCAATCTGAAACGTAAGAGCTAGCCATGGTGCTTTGTTTTTCCTATATAATCTAGTTGTCAATCCTATCGATATGTATTATGCTACTTCCTGCATGACAAGTACGTCCAAGGAAAAATTTAGCAGAACATATGGAGGCTTCTTTGCAGTGAACATTTGGATTAAAGTGTTGGACGGTGAAGCATACCAATCTACAATGCCTATCAATACCTCCATTGCTTCTTGTGACATGCATGGTGGATCCTGTTCAAATATCATCTTGTACACAGGGGTGACGAATGATCAGACAACCCCGTGATTACTCCTTTGAAGTTGCATTCAAACAACAACTTGGAATATGTGTTCACAACAATCTCTATCGGTGACCACGCCCACTCCAAGCCCGGGAACACCTGTCAGGAATAGAGTGCATCTAAGATGTAGGTGGACATGTAAATATTTGCATGCATACCTTTGAGTGACTATCGAGCCTTCACTACTTGTTCCTTCAGCTGATGAGCCAATATGTCAGACTAGTTACATGGTTTTCCTTCTCTAGCCAGTTGGTCCAGTGCAACCATCCAACTCTATGGGAAGGTTTACGTGCTTGCTTGGCCATACAATCAACAAAAAAATATGATCAATTATTGGTACACCTTCCTTAGTATCTTTGTCTTGTAGATCTGGTTGGATGTGAACCTGAATCGAGCTGGCTCCTTTACCCAATCCTTTAGAATGTCTCTGGAGTTAGCACTGTTGTTGAGTAATCTGCATGGAGTGTTCATTATAGTCACAGGATTTGACTTATGTTATGTCTCATCATAATCTCATTCCTAGAAGGTCACAAGCTTAGTCCCACTGATACTAGTCAAGGTCATCATTTGGGGATCAGTGTGAGAGACAATCCATTGTATCATGTCTGTGCATGGGAACGCAGGATATCTGCATGCAATCTGGTAAAAGCCGACTTGTGACTATTCATGTACATTGACAGTCTTCGAGGTGTTCCCTAAAAGTGTCTACAAATGTTTCATTGACCTCTTGCCACTTTAGTTTGATGTCCTTGTTTAGATACAACTTTGTATCTTCATAGATCGGCAGACTAGAGGAAACTTGCTGAACTACTGCTCCAGCTGCATTTCCATCAGCGTCTTCTGATCTTGTTCTCTTGGAAGCCATTGAGATAGATGAACACCTGAAATATGTAGAGACAAGAAACATGCATGGCAAGAAATCTGTCATTGAAAACAAAGCAACTTTGGGGAATGACACAACACATACTTGGGAAACTAGTGGGAAAGATTGCACAATTTCTTCTGGGAGACTGGGTGAGTGGCTACCAGAACTATGAAAAATGTAGTCTGGGCTATCTGGGAGGTAGTACTAGCTACTAGATCTACACAATGCAAAATCCAGACTGGCTACTGGCTACTGGAATTACACAATGTGCAATTCCAGTTGGGAGTGACTATAGGCTTTGGGACTACATTGTGCAATTTTATGGGCCAGTAGTCACTACCCTTCAGAAATGTGAAAAATAGTCCTAGAGGGCAATGTTGGGTAGAAATGCACATTTCTGGAGAGGAAGGGAAAGCCTTCCTTCCCCAGATTGCGTAATTCACTCTTAGTGAAGGCATATTACGGGCCAAGGTTGGCCCAACTTGCTGACGAGCAATTGAAAGCAAATAAGATATTTAATGCATGGTGACACTAAGTGAAATCAGAAGTGATTGACAGTGCATGCAAACATGAATGAAATATTCAACAAAAAGGTCAACATGCATGTGGGTGAAGTGATTCGCTGGTTCAACGACTGTTCGTGCAAAATAATTTCATGCATGTGACAAGAGTGAGATAGCAACAAAAATTGAAATGGAGCTAGGACAAGCTAGTATAAATGTAATGGAAAGAAGCATTCAAAGAAGTCAAGCAAACAACACTCACACAAGCGAATACATAGAAAGCGACATAAATGTTGAGAAAGACAAGTTCAGGCCACTTACCAATGAATAGCTAAGCCATATGTGTCAAAGGGTCTTGGATGTGCTATGGGATGTCAGAGCTCCAAGATCGATGTGAAAGAATGAGATCTGATTCATCGAATAAATAAGTTTTGGCTCATGATGCGCATGCCACAAATTTAGGAAAAAGAGACACTTGGAGGGAGGTTTCTAAAACAACTTTGCATGTAACCTCTGACAGCTAAAAATATCTCCCTGAATCATGGGATCCCTTTTGCATGTTGCCTTGTGCTATTCTAGGAAAAAGAAAGTCATGCATGCATGCAAGTCAAGTTTCCTTTGTCTCGGGTGGAATTGGTCAACTGGACTACTCATGCATGAAGCCGCTCAATTGCTTGAGAAAAATGTGCATTTTTGGCTAGGAGTTGGGCTTAATTACCATGAGGTTTGTGCAATTTCTAGGAAGAGCAATTGTTTTCTACTCAAATTTGTGCAAATTCTGGGCTGAGCAACCCTGTTGGGGAAATTTTCACAATTCCTCTTGGCAGTGTTGACTGGCAGAATTGTGTAATTCTGGAGCCCAGTAGGCTGCCAGACATGATTGCGCAATTTCTAGAGGGAAGGTTGGTTTCCCTCCAGAAATGCACAATTTTCTTGAGGAAGCTGCTCAACCTATAGTTGGACTAAGTCCAGGTGGACAGCTTGTGAGGGGAATTGATCAAGTTGTGATCAACAGGCTGCGTTTGTGCAAGAAAACATTGAAGCTTGTGTACTTGATGAAATAAGACAACGTCCTCTAAAAGGTTGGTAGGGAGGCTCCAAAACGGGTTAAGGAAAAAATTTGGACGGTGGTTGTAGCCACTACAACACTTGGCAACACACTAGTAGAACTCGAGCTCTATGAGTGGACCTTGTTCATGAAAAGCAAGTATAACACCTCTGGAAGTATTGTTCAATTCTCAACTCATCTTAGTTTCACACTAACTTGATTATAAAATGTAGCATTTTCCAAGTTGTTGGTCGATTGACACACATTCCAAGCCAAGGAAACACAATTGTTTCAATTGGGGTTGAGAGGTATATTGGTGCATAAGCATTATAGTCGTCAAAGGCTTAGTTTCAGCTTTGGTGTTGCTCCATTGCCAGCAGGTCTGGACAACACCCCGGTGGAGTCACATAGGAACACAAGCATGGCTCCATTGCCAGTGAGCCTGGTTAGTACCTTGATGGAGTTACTTGCATCACCTCCTTGTGTGGGAAGCCTTTCTCTTATTTCGCCTTAATTTTTTTTTTTGACTTTTCATTTTTCATTTTTCACTATGCATAGCACTTGTTCATTTCAAAGGTGGAAGAGGGATCTCAACTTATGAAGAGTAGAAGAGGTTGTTCCAGCAGAGAAGTAGCTTATTGTATCTATGACTTGCCTATTAAGGTTTTCCCCCTCACCTTACTCTACTTGACTGAGTTGACAAGGGTTAACCCAAAAGAAACTGACTAGAGAAGGTGACACTAGTTAGCGCACAAGCATTGTGTTTTCACCAAGGTTCACTTCAAACAATATGCATTTTCCTTCGACGTATCACCGACTAAAAGTAACAAGTTCTTCATATAGAGGCAATATGATAGATAACCAAATATTGATAGGTGTACAAGTTATCTTGTACTTCACCTAGCTCATTTCAAGAGTTGTCACACAAAACTAACCTACGAACAAAACAAGCGAACTAACAAACAACAAAGTAAAGCAAGAGCAGAAGAAAAAGTGAAAGCAAAGAAAGTAAGCAAACAAGTAAGTAGACAAACAAACAAACAAAGTGAGTAATCAAACAAGCATGCAAGAAAACTAACTGAAAGAAAACACTACTCCTACTCCTACACTAATAATGCATGGGCCTGATTATGTGAAGTGATATTTCCAGTGCAGCTAGCGGCACATTGGTTGACACATGTTGGTGAAGGCTTGGTCCGCGAGAAACCTAGTTGTGCCAACCAACAAACAAGAAATATATAACAATGAAGACAACCACACTTCGTATTTGACAATGCCCACATGACATAAGTGAGTGCACGTGCATGATGAGAAGTTCGTGGAATTATCATGGTGTTGTGTGACACTACTTGCAAATTTGAAGCATAAGAACACTTTTGACTGTGACATGAAAGAAAATGAAAGAAACAAAGATAAATTGCATCCTGAATGAGCACTTGCAATGTAAGATTCCTCCAATGCATGAGCGATGGGATCGTGCAGTTCAAGTGGAGGTGTGATCTGTGTATGGGATGGATCTTCAATGAATCCAGATGAGTGATGGGGAGCCTTGGGTGATTGAACAATTTCATGATTGGAAGTGAGACTAACCCCAAGAGAGTGAGGACCTGACAGCTTGGACTGAAGTGCCTTGACAGTCTTGGGTGTTTCAACTTCTTCATCAGATAGATCATCATAAACTGGTGGCTTCAAAAGATCAACTGTGATAGAGTCATGACCGTGATCAAATATGGAAATGAATGGATCATGACTACCAAGATCAGAAAAATGAATGATTTCATCAACATCCTCATGATCATATGAATCAAACATAGGGGTAGATGAAAAGTGAACAAACTCATTCTCCGTGTTTCTAGAAAAGGAAAATGCAAGGTCAAGTCAATTTTCAATGAATAGCATATCCTCTACATTATTGAATGATGGACCAACATCTAGTGAGTCCTACAAGTGATCAACAATGGGTGCACCTATGGATGAAGACACACTTGCAAAATCATGGATGGCAGGTTCACCAAAAGATGTTAGGAAAGAACGGAGGGGGATCAGATCGAATGAAGTCATCCTTCGCCAAGTGTTGATGCTCAAAGTCCCACTCATACTCTTCGTGAATAACAATGCATGTTGGTTGTGCAACACCAACTTCGTCAATGGGTTGTTCCTTGTTCACAGCAAGTGAAGAGTCTGGAATGGATGAACACGAGATAGTTTCATTTGGAGGAACACCCCAGTGCAAAGACAGAGGTCATAGAACATAATGCATATGGGAACTTGAAGGACTCACAACCAAATTTGCATGAAAATTAAGTGAAGTGATGTTGGGAGGATGTGAAAGATGAAAAAGTGTGTGAGAATGATCCTCAGCATTACTCGGCAGTGGTGGAGATGTTGAATGAGAGGAAGGCAGACACTCAGTCGAGACAATTCCCACATCCAGATGAGATTGCACAGCTCCATCAATGAAAGAATGTTGAGCGAAGCTTGATCTCAAACTTCTTCTTGGGACGAGAAAATTTCTTAAGGTAGTACTCAAACCAGTCTGAAATATAGGCAAATTTCATCTGGATCCTCGGAGCTTGAAACTGCAAGTCATGGAAGTGCTGCCAAAAATTAATAATTGATTCATGCGGAGCCTTCCATTGCTACAATATTTTTCGATCAAGATGGTTTGGATCAAAATGATATAAAGTTTCTTTAGTAAGATCCTAGAAGTGCTCAAGTGAGTGCACGCTATCAGCTGGTAGGCTGAGAAGCCATCGACGTGGAGATTGATGAAGCATGTGTGAAAGAAACAAGCTAGCATGTTCATTAGAACACCCATCTTCCTCATGAAGCAGGGAAAGAAAGTCATGTAAGTACTCAGGAAAAACCACTTCACCTTCACCATCATACGTGTAAGTGGACAAGAGATCGAAAGGTGTGCGAATGTTCAAAATTGGATGACAAGACACAACTTTTCATAAGGCCCTCCATCTAGTGCTATAAATGTTGACAGTGTTGGACCTGCCAACATGTGAAGGGGATCTCCCCACTAAGAAGTCCCAATTAGACCTCAGACTATTTTGTGTAGGAGTCCCAGCAGTGGGTCATATGGTAATGCCTTGACTACAATTTCACACAGAGGTAAGTAAGATAACTCTATGAGTAGCAAGGGGGTGACCACTGTAGTGAATCAAGGAAGGTGCATGAGAGGTTCTAACACAAGTGGGTTGAGATGAGTGTGCCCCTTGGAAAATTGTAACAATACTTAGCTGGGAAGGGAACACACGAGCGGAGAGACATCACAAGCTGGAAAGCGAGTCAGCTGGCAATCCAAAGTGATGGTTAAACCAATAATACATTTGCAACAAGATTCATATAATTTCATACAAAACAATTCATACACAACTACGTAAGTTAAACAACATACATTTCTAAAGAAACCGAAACAGTCCAACTACAATAACAACATATGCATGAAAACATGTTGGATCTTATTATATAAAGAAGTGTAAGTTCCAATCATACAATGCATCCATGTAAACCCTCTAGCCCCAACAATGGAACGTTACAACCACATCCTCCTACACCTCCAAAGAGATATACTAGATCTAGGAAGTGGAGAAGCCAAGGTGCATTACAATACTATCGAAGCTTTCTCCAAGATAGTCTTATTGCAAACTTGGCTAACCAAAAGCCTATACAATGAGTTTTGAGGGACTATTTGTAGGAAAGGGTGGGGTGGCCCTTGACATTCCCATTTCTGACTGTTCAACTACCCTCATGAACCTTCACCTACTCTATGACTGTTACATCCACTATTGACACTTCACTTACACTTGACATGACTTAACATTACAATGCACATATCCATGTGAACATAACTGTCTTGAGCAAGCCAAACAAGACATCACTCTAACTTAGACAACCATGGAAGTCCAACTCCTCAACATATTCATGTTGATCGGCAGTAAAATACTGATGCCAAGATCTGTAGTCCTTGATGGTGTCTATGTGTTCCGCTATCACATATGTCTGAAACCTGCCCCTTACATCCATAACATTAAAGTACACTACTTTGGGTCCTCTATCCAACTCATCTGAAAGCATGCGCATCATTTTCTTCAAGGTGGTCGAACTAGCAACATACTTGTGCATGATGTCTTCACTGATGGGAAAGTCTGGGCTGGTGGAAATTCACATCAACTCGTCAAATTATGAGTAAAGCTTGAGTTGGACCTGTTTCTTTGTATTTGCCTAGGTGAGAGTCCCAAGTGATGGGATTGCATGTGTGTGCACCACAACATCCATAGTCTTGAATACTCATGCATGGGAAGCTTGTATTCTAGTGATGAACTGTGAGAGTTCTTCATAATTCTGGACTCGACTCCAGATATGTGGTTTCAGCTTGACTGCATTGACCCTCGTCATCTTAGGCAAGTGAATCGATGCTCCCTTGTACTTCATCATCTATGTTTGCATGTCATCAACAACATCATGTAAGGTCATCAAGATATGTGTTCTTCTAGCACATTGCTACTACCATCCATTGAGATGGATGAATGCCTTGTGCATGGTACCAAACTTGGAGTACAATGCCTACATAACTGTGTCAAGGGACAATACTTCATCTAGTATTTCCTTCATTAGTTTAGCTCGAGTGGACATTGCGACCAAGCTTCCTCCTTCCTTGGTCGTTTGTAGTTCCTTTTCCATTCACTCATTCCCAACAATTAGGAAGAGAACATTTGACCTAGTGGGTTCGGCATACACTCTGATTTCATTGTCCAGTGCAGGTGGATGTTTGTGCACCTCATTCATGATGACTCGTTCCTTAACTTGCTTAGGTGATGTATGATCCTCTAGAGTTGACACTCTGCAACACTGCACAACTCCATGTTGGGATTTATCAAACGAGATGTTGTGCATCTCTTCTTCTGGCTAATCACCAAGGATCTTAGTTCCTCCTTGGTCATTCAAGACTTTCTCATCATTTAGATGCATTGAAATAGGCGAGTGGACCTCTTTGTGGTGAGGAATGAGGTCGGTGTCCTATTCGAACTCCTGTTGCTCCATGTCTACATCCATCTATTGAAGTGCTTGTTCTATCTCATGATTGAAGTCTTTCCCCTGTGATGGTTCGCCCTATTCACCTGATGCCAGCTGTTCTCATGAATCAACTACTTTTATGGGTGTTGATTCATCTGTTTGCACATGTTGCACCCCCTGCTGTATCTGTTGCTACTGCGCTTCCCTCTCCTATTTGCGTAACTCTTGTTCCTTCCAATGTTGCTCCCTCAGCTCATGTAACTCCTTCTTTGCTTCTTCCATTCTCTTCTTATCCTTCTACCTCCGCACGATTATCTTGTCGCACGGCTACCTCTTTGCCTTTATAGCCATAGATTCTTTCTCTACTAGTGGATCTGCTCGAAACGTATAGCTTTTGTCCTCCTCCAAGCGATCAACAATCTTCCTCTTACCTTTGTCCCACACTGGTATGCTTGCCTCTACTGCAACTGCTAGTGCTATCCATGATGCTGCTTCATGTTGTTTCACTAACCACTCTATAGTGAATACGACCAGTTCATTAGGTCCAGAGAAATTGTAGCAATATCTCCATGGGTCCCCCTCAACCCAATGACATTCCATGTGGATCCAATTGAATTGAACTCTCATGTAGTGATCTTTCACAATGTAATGTGGGTCATACGAATTGTAGCTTCAGAGATCAAATGGTTACTTATTCATCATTTCTACTTCAACATCCACTTGCTTGATACTCTGGATCTCATATAACCTAATCTGCAAGGGAAGAGCTAGCCAAGGTGTTATATACCTAGGGGGGGTAATATGGGGTACCGAGGAAGGTACCCAAGGTAATAATGTAATAATGGGATGGGCCATAGTAATAAATAAGGTGGTTAACCCATGTCATATAAGGGACCACAAGTAGTTAATAATAATGTAAGGGGCCCATGGTATTAGTTGATGGTATGAGGAAACCATGGTAATGATGCATGGTATTGTATGTATGAGGCCTATATAGAGGCTAGAGACTCCACATGGAGGGATATGAAGAGAATTATTCTTGTATGAACAGGCATATGGCTTGTGGAGTGTTCTCTTCCTTAAGGAGTGAATGTATGGTGTTGCCCTACCTTAAGGGTTTGATCAATAAAGTGAATCATTTCTATCTATTTCTATATTTTTATTCTTGGGTTATTTCTATTATCATAATATTTCTGATTTAGATAGACAACATAAAACACTCCTTTAACAGGGTTCTATAGCCAAGTCACAAAACTTTTAAAACAATAGCTACACAGGAAAAGTGGTATTGAAGCTTGCAGAGGAACTTTGACAAATAGTGAACTTTTTTTTGACTCAAACACATTTAATGAGTATCTCCTCATTCATGATCAACTTTCCCATGGGGTTTTATAGGCAAGAAATAGAACTTTTAAAACAAGAGTTGCACAAGAAATGTCGTATTGAAGCTGCGGAGCAACTCTGACAAATAGTGAAAATTTTTGTTGAATCAAACACATTCAATGAGTGTCTCCTTGTTCAGGATCAGCTTTCCCACAATTTTTAATATCTGACAGAATTGAGGAGTTCGCATTCTTATACAAATCAATCGCAATGCTATGGAGAAAGTAGTAAATGGCGTCAGATGCATCCCTTGTGCTGTAGAATTCGGAAATTCTGGGATCAAATATTCGATATGCAATGGAGGCATCCAGAAGATCAATTTTGAGCATAAAAGTGTCGTAATTTATCTTCCACCCATCAATATCAGTAATCACATAGAGGTACTCTTCCATAATCTGATCGCTTTTGAGGTGTGCAAGGCATTTGAAATCAATTATGTGACATGTTACTTGAGTCTAATGGACGAGTTGATCGACTCTGAAGAATATGTAGTTGTGCTCAGGAAAAGTGACATCGTTATAAATTACCTTGGAAGTGATTCCAAGGTTGCCGAGCTCTTCAATGTTCTATGCAAGGGAGTCACTGTGAGTTGGACAGATGCATTGGCAAAACTAAAGGGAGATGTAGATGATCACTACAGAAGCAAATTCAAGGTTTTGTTTGCTGAGCTTATGAAGGAGCATTTCTCATCGCCCTGGAGAAGTATAGCTCTGGCGAGAGAAACTGTTGCACTTTTTCTTACCATTGTGCAAACCATCTACTCAATATTGTCACCTAATTAGCCTCTCCAGTGTTGTTCCTTTTAATTCCTACTCACTGCATTAGTAACAACAGGTGCTTTTTACCTGTTTAGGATTGATTTGAATGTTGGTGGCCATGGCAAGTACTAAGTATAGGAACTTTGACAAACAGTGAAACTTTGAAAGATGTTTGCAGTTTGCATTAACAACCTCCTAGATTTGTGAAAGTGCTTTTTTTAAACTTAAGAAATGTTAAAATTGGCCCAAAGAGCTACAACTTAATTTTCCTGATACCTTTCATTTCTACATTGCATGAAATGCAATTTCACAATCTTGAGAACATTAAACATTATATTAGCCTCTATGTAAACTTGAACCACATTGATTTCTACATACGAAACTAATAAATGGAGCATGGGATATCTGGCACTAAAAGTACCTTTCTTTTTTTCACAATTTTAACATTAAAACTAGTTGAAATTATCCTATATCTCTGAGTTCCACTTCTGTGAGGGTGTTTTCTCCATGAAACTATGCCCCAAAAATGGGGTGACCTAAGTTCCCCATATCAGACACTGAGATGTGGATGGCATGGACTTATTCTAATATTCTTTGCAAGCCCAAATTTATGTATCTCATTTTTGAAGAAGCCTTTGGGTGCAACGTTAATTATAATTATTTTTTGTAATCATTGAACCATTTAGTTTTCTTTTCAACAATATTAAAGTAATTCCTTTTTGTGTTTGAAACACCATTCAAAAAATTCTAGAGAGGCATCTCATGCTATTGGACAACAAATATTTTACTCAAATAGATCATAGAGTCTTAATGTTACAACTTACATATCAAAATAGCATACTGGAAATGGAAGTTTGTGCAATAGTTCTCACATTCTGATAGCACATTTGACAACCTAACTTGTCCCTGTCATCCCATTCCAGAAAACCTCAGGTTTGCCATCTATATCTAAAGAATACATCAAAAACATTTTTTTTTTTAAGATTGACCAGAATCCCTTTTTAGGCCATTTCTTCACAAGTTCTGAAGCTTTATTTCTCTCACTTTCTCCCAAGTATGCATAAATAAGAGTAGTATAAATAATGGCATCGCCAAAATCTATATGAAAATCTTTGCCATCTCAGTATTATCTCCTTTGTTTTTTTATATAGCAAATTACTTGGCTGTTGGGAGGTTCCCTCCTAATCTATCCTCCAAGGAGAAGAGAAAGATTGTTAGGAAGAGTGCCCCCTTTACCTAGATTGGGGGAAATCAGTTCAAGTTGAGGCCATATCATATTATGATAAGACGAGTAAGAGCGAAGGGGGTCTTTAAAATCCTCTTAGCATTCCATGACGAACCCTATTGGGGCCATTTTGTTGCTAATATGACAACCTTCAAAGTTCTACAAGTTGGCTACTACTAACCTAATCTACATTAAGATGCAAAGAGGTACACTACTAGATGTGATGAGTTCCAAAGGATGGGAAAGCCTACACCCAAGAATGAGTTGCCCCTACAACCTCAAGTGACTATGAAGCCATTTGAGAAGTGGGGCATGGCTTTCATTGGGCCCATTGATCCCCCATCTGGGAAAAAGAGGTATATCATTGTGTGTACCAATTACTTGACCAAGTGGGTTGAAGCAATGGAAATAAAGGAAGCAACTGAGTAGAAATTGGTTGAATTTCTAAGAGAGAACATCTTTTACAAGTTTAGTTTTCCAAGGTAGTTTGTCACTGATCAAGGAGCACATTTCACTTCAAAATTGATTGAAGACATCATGGAGAAGCACCACATCAAACATAGAAAATCCACTACCTATCAGCCTCAGGAAAATGGAAAAGTTGAGGTCATAAGTAGAGCCTTGGAGAAAATTTTCACCAAGGTTGTCAACAGTAGCAGAAAGGATTGGGAAGATCGAATTGTAGAGGCCCCTACAGCCTACAATACCTCCTGGAAGACCACCACTAGGTTCACCCCATTTGAGTTGGTTTATGAAAATAAATCCCTGTTATCCATTGAGTTTGAATACAATACCTTGAGGATGGAAGCACAGTTATATTTAGACCTCACTACAACACAACAAGAAAGATTTCTCCAGCTCAATGGTTTGGTTTATTTTAGCTTGCAGTCTCTCATGCATACCAAGGTAGTCCAACTACAAAGGAAGATATGGAATGATAAACACATTAGGGATAAATCCTTCCAATAGGGTGATTGGGCCCCTCTGTATGTTTTAAGATTCAAGGATTTCAAATGGAAATTGATGACTAGGTGGTTGGGCCCCTATCTAGTGGAAAAATGTTATGACAATGGATTTTTCCAAATAAGAACAATTTATGAGGAAGGCATTACAGTTATTGTTAATGGTTACCGGTTAAAGTTGTACAAGAAGCCTCTATCAAAGGAGGAATTCGCTAGTTCAATAAGCAAGGAGTTGAATGTAATCAGGTGCCTCAAATTCTTCAATAAACCAAGCCTCTTATTAGAAAAAGAAGGAAAAGACAAAAATAAAAACAAAAAGAAGAATAAAAGGCCCAGGTGAAAACCTCCATGAGGCACCTAAGGCCAACTCTAGGATTGAAAACCTCCATGAGGCAACCCAAGACCAAAAAAGAGAAAAATAAATAAAAACATCCCTAGGTGAAAACCTCCTTTGAGTCACTTGGGGCAGGTCTGCATATTCAAAACCTCTTTAGAGGCAACCTGCAAGTCTAAGAAAAAAAAAGAGGAGGAGAAAGCAACACATAGGTAAAGGAACCGTTACGCTAGTTCTGCTTGTAAGTTTTTTTTTGCAAGGTTCCAGTAATGATCAAAGAGCAATTGTCAAAGGAAGCAGGAGGGGTCAACATCCCACTTTTCCACCTCCCAAGCTAGCCTCATGCATGTCCTTCATCACTCTTTCCATCTCCCTACATTCCTCCATCATCAGGAAACCCATATCAGTTAATCTTGCCTCAATCTTATAGTGATACAGGATTGACTAGAATTTCTATAGGATTGAGATCAACATAGAAAAAGGGGTCAAATCTCATGTTTTCCTAGGGAAAATGAAAGGATAGGTTCACCACACATGCATCATCTCTCATCCACATCATTTAAACATTTTATCATCCAAAAAATTCACCTTTGTTCATAAAAATAAATAAATAAAAAATCATTTTCACCACTTTTTCACAAGTTTTCACCACCGTCAGAGTTTCCAATCCCTGTCAATAGGCTCACCATGAATTATCTGAGATTTTGATTGGATTTCATGAATGAAGTTGTGATTTTGGAAGTATTTTGTGATTGTTATAGGAAAGGATACAATCTTGTAGTAGCCTGCACAAACCCTACAGAACCACAATCAAAGACACCTAACAACCCTAGAATGAAACCTTGGCCATCCTGAAGCATTAAGATACAATCCTTGATATTTTCGAAACCCACACCTCTCTGGGAGCAGCTACAGAGTCAATTATCACTTTCAGTAGAAGCATATCAATCCTTGAAGAACCTGCATCTGAATATTTCACTCAGTCAGGCATCTATCATAGAATAATCATAAAAAAATTATATATCTTGTGCAGAGAAGGACTAGTGCATGAAATATAGCAACTCCAGAGGCTAGCAGATCGATTATTGAAGAAACATGCAAATAAAAACAAGATCTCAACATCACCGGGTAGGATCAGGTACGACACTCCTCACCTCTTCCTTTAAGCGCATAATGGGTCAAAAGTATTTTTGATGGATGAGGGATGAATTTTATAGGTTGGAGGTGGCCAGTGAACTTGGCCACCCTCGGATAGTTAAAGTGAAATTCACTTACCTTCCATTCAACGTGTAAAATTCAAAACAAGGGGGGGTTGATAATTCTGAGTGGGCGTCAATGCTCCAAAAAAGGAAATGCATGTATGGTAGGTAGGGGCTAGCTCACAAACTGCATTGAGCCCACTACAACAACAGGAAATAAAAAGGAGATTCCTAATTCCATTTGTGCTAAGAAACGCATTCCCAAAATGGTTAGAGAGGTCCATTAAGACATTGATATTTTAGGTACCTATGATCGGAGGTCCCCTAGGGTGCTACAAATAAGCTACAGGGTTAGCTAGCAAGTGTGTGCTGAAGTAAAATTATAAGTGCAGACACAAACAATTCCTCTAGCCTGATAATGGGTCTAGCCACAACTGATACATTATATGGAAGATTTTCTTAGGTTAGAACCAATTAACAGGGCCTACCTCTTAATATGCTTATCCCGTTTGATGATTTCCTTACTTGCTCGCTCCAGCTATCTCTTGCTTCCTTCTTCAAACACCTGAAAGAAGTAAACAACAACAAAAAACAACTGTGATAATAGACAAATTGTAATTCAACCTACTTAACAAGTCAAGAAACATTAAGCCATGAACATGTAAGCTGAAAAATCATGTAGGAATTCAATTGATAGTTGCATATATATTGAATCAGGAAGAGATTACAACCATTGTCTTGATGTTGTCATTCTCCTCCGAAAAAACCAGGTTCCCACACATTTCTACTAGCATTCCATAATGGCCTCAACAACAATATTTTTAAGGCTCTTCCCTTTAGGCTTCACTTTAAACCAAATTCACACTTCTCCCTCACACAACTAGAGAGATACAACTATGAATAGTGTTTGGTCAATTTAGTGTGTCCTAAATTGCTACATTAATTGACAATCTGGGATTCGTAAGCTGACAAAGTGTGACGCACTATATGTGCAGGATAACCTATTTCTTACTTTTGTTGTTTTTAATTTTTATGTTGTTTGGGGGTTTTTATCTTTGTTTATGGAATTACTATTCCTAAGTTTCTAGAAGGCAAGTATGGTTATAGGTTTTTAGGGCAATTATGTCCTCTATAAGGGTTTCCAAAACTTAACACTTCAAAAGATTTTAGAATACACTAGTGATGAAAGGAATACTTGAATCAAGAATGACAAGATGTTGCTATTTAAAACAAGTAAATAATGAATTACTGAACATGAAACTATTGTCTCTGCTGCTGTCTAACAAATAAAATACAAAAATGATTTAAGCTACTGCACTTAAAGAAATTAAAATTTGCAAGGAAAGTAAAACTAAAATCAAATTATACATCCATAATTCGATCCCTCGCCAGTAGTCCAGCTATGGCTTTCAGAGGTAATCATCAATGTCATGAAAAATCTGATATCTAATTTGCAGAAAAGTAAAACTAAAATCAAATTACACATTCATAATTCGATCCCTCACCAGTAGTCCAGCTATGGCTTTCAGAGGTAACTGTCAATGATATGAGCAATTTAATATCTAATTACAGAAAAGTAAACTAAAATCAAATTACACATTCATAATTAGATCCCTCGTCAGTAGTCCAGCTATGGCTTTCGGAGGTAACCGTCAATGATATGAGAAATTTAATGTCTAAGCTAACTAATAAAGCAAGGAAATGATACTGAAATCAACAAAACAAAACTGGAATTAAAAACTAGGAAAAGCAAAGTCAGCAGAGAATTAGTCCCATGTCATTAGTCATTTTGAAAATTATATGCAGATGCCCGGGCTGCCTACTCTATCCTGAAACATGCACACACTGATTAGCGTTATACAAAGCTTGTAAAATCATGAACAACAGTGAAATGTTAGAAATATATACACAAATGAATAAATATAAAACATATGAAGTGAGATTAAAGAAACGATGCATAAAGACTATACAGCAAAAATGGAAACAAAACCTCAGTGTGCAGGGGCCCTCTGCACAACCTTGGCCAAAAGGCTATCAATCCAAAATCACGTTTACGCAAGCATGTAGAATAGAGTCTCCTTATATATATCTCAAAACACAGTTACAGCAATAAAATAATGTCACGCCACATTGAGTTATTCACAACAAAAATTACATTTGAAAGGCTAACTATCATGCGTATAGGGACGCGTTATTTATAACAAAGGTTACATAACTGTTTTTCCTGGAAAACTGCATGAACAGAGGACACATGAAAAACAATGTCCATGGATTTAGCATCATGGTCGCTGAGATTACGCAATCTTATTGAAAGCGGTTGTTGGTCCACATCATGTTCAGCCTACAAGTGTCAGCGTGCCTCCAAAGATCTAGAAACGGTCACAAAAATCTTCACGTGTTTGAGAATGGAGTCCTATTGCCGTAGGACTCTCCTGTTTGACCACCACTTGACTACCGTTGACCATGGCCTTCTTTGATTAATCCAGCTGGACCAATGGGACCTGACCCATGTCCAGGTCATTTCCAACTTTCCCACGTGGCTTGCTTTACCTCGTGACACCTACAACCTGTAGTTTAACAAAAACGGCTGCGGAAAGTTGGACCAGCTGCAGAAAGTGACAAGGTTCCGCAGCTCAGAAGCAAAAATCTAGTTCAAACAGCAACACAATAACATAGTCAAGAAACCACTTTAAATGCTCTTTTATGACTAATATGCAATGAAGTTGATAGCTTAGGAGGTCTAGGTGAATGGAAAAAATCTAGAAAAATGTGTAGGAAAGATGCAAGTTCGGGGCTCAACATACCCCCACTGTGAAGGTGTTGCATGTCCCCATGCAACCAAAATTTTGACTATCCCCCCTTTAAATCATATGCTCTGAGACTTCTACCAGTACATCCAACCCTCTTCTTCTCTTTCTTGGTGTTACTAACATCATGGGCTTCCTCATCAAGCATCTGAATTTGAGATTGATCAGTGCTCTACTTATCTTCCTGCACTTTTTCTTCAATTTCTTGTTCTTTTTCTGTCATAGCCCGAGATGTAGCATGGTATTCTCATGAATGATCTTATCCAGTCTACTTTGCTCCTTTAATGCTTCAGTTCCATGTTTAATGTGTGTATTTAGGACCTCTAACTCAAAAATTTCATGTTTCAATGATTGGATTTGAGTGTCATGTGCTGGATGAGGCTAGATGGATGAATTGCTTGGACCTATGGCTCTCTTTTCCAAGGATTCTATATAATCGTACATCTCTTGCTGATTCTAGTCTATCTCGGGTGAGGTTTTCATTGGGCTGACCCCAAGGTCCTGTTGAGGAGGACTGATTTCAAAGTCTAGCTGAGAAGGACTTATGTCAACATCTGGAGGACTAGTTTCAATGTTTGGCTGAGAATGAGGTGGGCTATGGCCAACTGGAGGTTGTTCCGGTGTTCCTCCTCCCAAGTCAATAAAATGGGGTCCTTTTGTTTGTGCTTTCCTCCACTTTCCTCTAAGCCTGGTGCTTCTTCTTAAATGTTGTGGGCTAGTGCCCTCTTCCTCAATACTTTGTTTTTCTTTTTCTTTCTTCCTGGCTATAGCTGATTGTCCTTGAAGGTGAGTTAGCCTTTCAGACAGTGTTTGGTGGTCATCTTCTGAGGAAGGTTTTGGTGATTGGTAGACATCCTCTATGTTTCTTTTCCCTTTCAATTTTCTTTGCTTTTTATCCTTGGTTCTTTCCAACTCCTCTTCTTGATTAACTTCTTTGGTTCTGCGAATAGGAGGGTCTTGAATTCTCACACTAGTTTCCTTTTTCCTACTCTTTCTTGTTGTAATGCTCTCAGGAATTTCAGGTGGATCTTGAAAATATTTTCTCACCAAAAATTGTTCCTAGGTATCCCTTTTTTTCTTCAACTAGTCTTCAATTAAAATTTTCACCAGCCCATGATGATACAAGTGGGGTTCTATGTCCTCTATATTCTTTTGGACAGTTGTGCACATATTTTTCAAGCTCAGTAATAGAAATTAAGGCAAATTTAGGGTTTGATTCTCTAAAAATTTCATCAACGGTCAAGTATGATACATATACATTGCTCCAAAACGACCTTCACATGTAATGAACTTTTGAATAATCAACAGTAAACTAGCCCACTTCTCTTCTAAAGAATGGACAGGAATTCCTTGTTTAAATATAGTTACATCCATACCTAGATTGCGTAGGATAACCCTCCAAGCCTTCTCGTTAAAGCTCTTGTTCTTGAACCAGCGTTCTCCTTCTTGAGGAAGTTCTGTAGCGGCTGCTATGGATGCTTCGGTAACTGTAAACTTGACGTCCCCAATTTCCACCTCCGGGCCGTTAAAAGACCTCGCAAAAGCTTTTGTAATCTCCTTATTATAGCCTCTGAACTTTTGAATAAACCGAAGCCATCATACCTTTTTCAATATGTTCTTTACTTGCGGGTATCCCTCCATAAACTTGGGCCCTTCCGGTTCTGCCCTTAACGACAAACCCATTCTTTCCTTCTGTTCTTTAAAATTCATCTGCATGTGAAGGGTTTAGCGGAGGTGAGACGGCTGGATTAGCGGGAGTGAACAGGGTTTATGGAGAAAACCAGTGACTGCAAGCAGAAAATAGAGGACAGGCAGCGGAAGTGAATTTACGGAATGGAGCGGAGACCTATGTGAACGAGGTGGTAATGTAGTCATGGCTTCAATAAAATAGTAGGGGAGTGACGGCAGAATTTTTAAAATGGATGATATGGAGTAGACATAAACACATTCATGAAATGGCTGTATAATTTATGTGGTGGAGGAGAGCCATAATCAAGTCAGCCACGTCCCATAATTACAAGTGGAGTGTAGAAATGCAACCAAACACGAGTTAAATCTAAGGATTAATCATGAGGACGTTGGAAAAATAAATGTATGGTTCATGGAGGAATGTCGTGGAATGGTTATGGAGGCTATCACGCCAATCATTGCATATAGTGGAGCTTGTGATTTAATAACTATGCAAAAATGTGCTTTAAATGCCATTTGAAATAAATTTCTACTCATACCTTGAAATTTTTGCCACTTGTTGTCCATTAACCTTTGCTCAACTACCCCTTGTTGATGCCTTTAGGTGCCCCATGTCTTCATAATACATCCTCGGTCATACCTGCATTTGATTTTTATTATTATTGCCTATCATCTAACTGCCAATGTTGAATGACATGGTGCTAGCTGCAAAAACACACCTAGCTGCAGAAATTGGATCCAGCTGCAGAAAGTGACTAAACATTCTTATGATTGAATAAGATGGACGAATGATGACTGAATAAATGAAAATGGTCATAAAAAAATTTATTGGTGGAATGAAATGAGATGAATGAAATGGAGTGAACTGAAATGAAGTGGAGTGGAATGAAAATGAAGTGGAGTGGAATGACAATGAGAAAGAGAGGGATTTTTTTTTTTGGAAAATATAGGGCATCAAGAGTTCCTAATTTTCACCCTGTATTTTCTGTATAAAACTGCCAATCAGTGATTGGTTTTTAGGCTTATACATTTTTACATTTTTTTTTTTAGAACAAAAAAAGAACAAAGGCTAGGTTGGTGGAGAAGAAGGATTCTTCTTCACCAGCCTTATTACAGAACTATCTTGAAAGATTTTGACAAATTCCTCTTTTGCGAGTGGCTTATGATAGATCTTTAATCGGTGACCATTCACAATAAGAGGAGTTTGATGTTCATTAATGGTTTTGATTCTTACCGCTCCATTGCTAAAGACTTTATCAATCTCATATGGCCCAAGCCAATGAGTCTGAAATTTACCTTTGAAGTCTTTAAACTTGGAATCAAATAGCAATGCCTAGTCTCCTTCTTGAAACTTTTTCTCTTTGTTGTATTTGTCATGCCACTTAGCTCTTTGATATTGAACTAGATCAGTTCTTAGGATTGCCTCTTGTCTGATCTCATCTAGCTCATTCAACTGCTCCATTTTATGCTTTTGGGCTTCTAATAGATCCATCCCCAACTGAACTTCCATCTTGAAGGTTTTGACTTGGAACTCAATGGGGAGCAGGACTTCTTTCCCATAAACAAGTTCATAGGGAGAATGTCCTATTGTATTTCTCCATGTAGTTCTATAGGCCCACAAGGCTTCAGGAAGCCTTTCTGCCCAATCTCTTGTGTGTAGATGAACAGTTTTGGTGATGATGCTTTCGAGAACTTTGTTTGTAGACTCCACTTGACCATTTTCTTGTGGATGGTAAGGAGTAGATCTTCTATGCTTGATTTTGTATTCTTCCATCAGCTTCTCCACTAGGTTGGATGTGAATTTACTTCCTTGATCTGTCACAATTTCTCTTGGAACACCAAAGCGAGTAAAAATATCCTCATAAAGAAAACTAACAACTAAATTTTCAGTAGCAGAAACTAACGCTTTGGCTTCTACCCATTTAGTGACATAATCAGTACATACCAATATATACTTCTTTTGTTTAGATGGTGGATTAATAGGTCCAATTAAATCTAAGGCCCATTTTTCAAAGGGTTCAATGAGTACCTGTGGTTGCAATGGCATTTCATTTGAAAGGGTAAGTTTCCCTATTCTTTGGCAGTTGTCACACCTTTTGACATATTGTTTTGCATCTTTGAAGAGAGATGGCTAAAAATATCCTAAAGAGAGGATTTTATAGTTGTCCTTTTGTCAGTAAAGTTTCTGTCGCATGTTTCATCATGACATGCCTTGAGAATATTAGGCATTTCATCTTCCCTAATACATCTTCTAATCACAAGATATGGCCCTGTTTTAAACAACTTGTTAGAAATCCATGAATATTTTGAACTCTCCTGAATAATCTTTCTTCTTTCACTAGGAAATAAATGTGGAGGTAGTTTCCCTGTAACCAAATAGTTATAAGTATCTGCATACCAAGGAGTCTTAGTAGTCACTGCAAACAAATATTCATCAGGAAACTTATCCTCTACAGGAGAATCTTCTTTAGTATTCTGAATCCTAGACAAGAAATCAGCTACTGTATTTTGTTTCCATGGTCTATCCAACACAGTAATATTGAATTTCTATAAAAGTAGGAGCCATCTTGTAACTCTGCCATTAGTAACAGGTTTGTTCATTAGATATCTAATCGTATAATGATCAGTATGAATAAAAGTTTCATAGCCTGGTATATAATGTCTGAACTTATTGATTGCATGAACAACAGCTAAGAATTCTTTTTCAGTTATAGTATAGTTCAACTCAGTGGGAGTCAAATTTTTACTGGTCTAGTAGATGGCATAAGGGACTAAGTCTTTTTGACCCAACACAGCTCCTAGTGCTATATCTGAAGCATCTGTAGAAATATGGAAAGGGAGTTTCCAATTTGGTGCTCTCAAGATAGGCGCTTCAGATATTCTTGTTTTCAAAGTTTCAAATGTTTATTGACAATCAGGATCCCATTTGAATTCAAGGTCTTTTGTAAGCAGTTTGAAGAGTGAAGATGCTATTTTAGTGAAGTTTTCTATAAATCTTCTATAGTATCCAGTAAATCCTAGAAAACTTCTAACATCTCTTTGACAATTTGGAGTAGGCAACTTGGAGATGACTTCAACTTTTGATCTATCAACTTTAATCCCATCCCCTGAAATGTGATGTCCTAAAACAATGCCTTTAGTAAACATCATAAATAATTTTTCATGGCTTAATGAAAGGTTTGTTTCTTTACCTCTTACAAGTAATTTTTCCAAATTTTCTAATGCTTCTTCAAATGAGTCACCATAAACTGTAAAATCATCCATATAAACCTCTACAAAATCATGGATTAGATCAGAACAAATTCCTAGTACTTCTCTTTGAAATGTTGCGGGTGCATTACATAATCCAAAAGTAAGCACTCGATAGGCAAAAGTGCCCCATGGACAAGTAAATGTGGTCTTATCTTGATCCTCGGGTGCTACCTGAATTTGATTATAACCACTAAAACCATCCAGAAATGAAAAGTACTTTTTTCCTACTAATGTATCTAATACTTGATCGATAAAAGGTAAAGGAAAGTGATCCTTCAAAGTTGCTTTATTCAATTCCCTGTAATCAATGCATACCCTCCATTTACCATTCTTTTTAGTTACTATAACCAAAGGAGAAACCCATCGGCTATCTAAAATTGGATAAATGAAGTTTACATTGAGTAGTTTTTGGAGCTCTTCTTTCACTATCTCCCTAAGATTTGGATGTCATCCTTCTCTGAGGTTGTCTGATTGGTCTACTGTTTTCCTCAATGTAGATGTGATGGATGCAAGTCTTAGGATCAATACCTTTCATATCAGTATACTCCCATGCAAATGCAGTAGAATGTTTTTGCAAGATTTTGGTTAGTTTTTCCTGTTGTGACTTTTCCAAATTTTTGTTGATATTCAATGTTTTACCTGGAAAAATCTCAGTGGTAGAACTACCAAACTCTTCCATAGAGTAAAGAGACATTTGTCTTGATGATAAATATTCAATGTCAGAATCTAGCTGAAATTGTGTGAGGTCATATTCCGAAGATGTCTCAAAATTTTCTAATGTGTTCAGAATTTGACTATCTTCACTAATTTCAGAAATGGTAAAGACATGTTGTATAGTGTCATCATCATCTATAGGGAATCCAAATGAGTTATCTCCTTCCCTATTTCTTCCATTATTACCTCCACCTCCACCATTGTTTCCTCCATTATTTCCTCCTCCTCTACCTCTACCCCAAAATCCATTTACTACATCCTTCATCATGATAGTTTCCTTAGAGTCTTATTGTTCTTCTATCAAGGGTGGATGAGAGGGAGTTTCTTCCTTTTCTTCCAAGGTGATTCTACTTCTTTGATTACAATATGCTCTCCTGTATTAGTGAAGAAAGGGTCTTCTCCTAGATGAGATTTGGTAGATAGTGTAGGAGAATCATGTAATTCAGCTGCTGCTCCTTGAATTCCAGGAATCTTAAGGCTAGGAGTAGATGGTGGTGAATCTTGTCTATGCCTTGAAGAAGCTAGAGTTGTGAAAATATAACTCTTGGCTCTAGCTATAAACCTTCCCCTAGAATCTCTTGCTCTATGCATGTCATTTTTTTTTTTTTTTTCAAGTTGGGCTAATAATTCTCTTTCTGATCTTCCAAATCACAATAGGTGCAAGAAGAGAGCATACTCAAGGAATTATTGAACCAATAACTCTCTTTTCTGATCCTCCATATCACACTAGGTGCAAGAGGAGAGCATACTTCAAGAAGTTATCAATTTTTCCCTTCTTTTTATTGTTGTTTCTTTTTTTTTAAGAAATTGGATACCTAATTACACTTCCCTGGAAACGACGCCAAAATTTTTGATCAATTTAGTGTGTCCTAAATTGCTACATTAATTTTCAATCTGGGATTCGTAAGCTGACGAAGTGTGGCGCACTATATGTGCAAGATAACTTATTTCTTACTTTTGTTGTTTTTAATTTTTATGTTGTTTGGTGGTTTTTATCTTTGTTTATGGAATTACTATTCCTAAGTTTCTAGAAGGCAAGTATGGTTATATGTTTTTAAGGCAATTATGTCCTCTATAAGGGTTTCCAAAACTTAACACTTCAGAAGATTTTAGAATACACTAGTGATGAAAGGAATATTTGAATCAAGAATGAAAATATGCTGCTATTTAAAACAAGTAAATAATGAACTACTGAACATGAAACTATTGTCTCTGCTGCTGTCTAAGAAATAAGACAGAAAAATGATTTAAGCTACTGCACTTAAAGAAATTAAAATTTGCACAGAAAGTAAAACTAAAATCAAATTATACATCCATAATTCGATCCGTCGCCAGTAGTCCAGCTACAGCTTTCGGAGGTAATCATCAATGTCATGAACAATCTGATATCTAATTTGCAGAAAAGTAAAACTAAAATCAAATTACACATTCATAATTTGATCCTTCACCAGTAGTCCAGCTATGGCTTTCGGAGGTAACCGTCAATGATATGAGAAATTTAATATCTAGTTGCAAAAAATTAAACTAAAATCAAATTACACATTCATAATTCGATCCCTCACCAGTAGTACAACTATGGATTTCAGAGGTAACCGTCAATGATATGAGAAATTTAATATCTGAGCTAACTAATAAAGCAAGGAAATGATACTGAAATCAACAAAACAAAACTGGAATTAAAAACTAGGAAAATCAAAGTCAGCAGAGAATTAATCCAATGACATTAGTCATTGTGAAAATTATATGCAGACACCTGGGCTGCCTACTCTATCCTGAAACATGCACACACTGATCAGCGTTATACAAAGCTTGTAAAACCATGAACAACAATGAAATGTTAGAAATATATACACAAATGAATAACTATAAAATATATGCAGTGAGAATAAACAAACGATGCATAAAGACTATATAACAACAATGGAAACAAAACCTCAGTGTGCAGGGGCCCTCTGCACAACCTCGGCCAATAGGCTATCAATCCAAAATCACATTTACGCAAGCATGTAGAACAGAGTCTCCTTATATATATCTCAAAACACAGTTACAACAATAAACTAATGTCACAGCACAGTGAGTTCTTAACAGCAAAAATTACATTCGAAAGGCTAACTATTATGCGTATAGGAATGCGTTATTTATAACAAAGGTTACATAAATGTTTTTCCTGGAAAACTATGTGAACAGAGGACACGTGAAAAACAACGTCCATGGATTTATCATCATGGTCGTCGAGATTACGCAATCTTATTAAAAGCAGCTATTGGATCCACATTGTGGTCAACGTACAGGTGTTAGCGTGCCTCCAAAGATCTAGAAACAGTCACAAAAATCTTCATGTGTTTGAGAATGGAGTCTTGTTGACGTAGGACTCTCCTATTTGACCACCGCTTGACTATCGTTGACCACGGCCTTCTCTAATGAATCCAGCTGGACCAATGGGACCTGACCAATGTCCAGGTCATTTCCAACTTGCCCATGTGGCTTGCTTTATCTCGTGACACATACAACCTGTAGTTTAACAAAACGGTTGCGGAAAGTTGGACCAGCTATGGAAAGTGACAAGATTCCACAGCTCATAAGCAAAAATCTAGTTTAAACAGCAACACAAAGACATAGTCAAGAAACCACTTTAAATTCTCTTTTATGACTAATATGCAATGATGTTGATAGCTTAGGAGGTCTAGGTGAATGGAAAAAATCTATAAAAATGTGTAGGAAAGATGCAAGTTCGGAGCTCAACAAATAGCCTGTTGTTTACTCCAAACTTAATTAGCACTAGCACAACAACATTAACACTTCAACACTAACACTAGCTTGTGCTTGGGGAAAAGGGAGGTTTATATAGCATGAATGGATGGGAGATGATCCTCTTCTCATTGGAGAAGTTCTTATCTCTTGAGTTAGTACCCTCATTACAGGTAGTTCCATCACTATAGGGGAAAGGAGCCCAAACTGGCATCCTTGACCCCATCCAGCTACATCGAGGCGAAGCGGTGCTTTTTCAAAGGATCGCGAGGTAAGTACGTAAAATATTTGAATACCTGGATTAAAATGATATTGTGAAAAAAGTGGGTTATGCAGCTACCTTGATGTTCGGAACTACGCAAAGTGGAAAAACTTACAGGAACAAAGGAAAAAAGGGTCCGGAGTATAGCCCATTGATTTCACCTCCACGAGCTAACGCAGAAGAGATAGCAAAGGTTTCTCCACAAAGTGCTATTCAGTTAATAAGACAAGGATTTTTGCGAATACCACCTCTTCCCACACCTCCTCCAACTTCACCACCATCACCTCCAACTTCACCCGTACCACCTCCACCTCCACCATAGTTCAGTATGGAAAATACAATGAAGTTTCCTTTGTTCAAAGGCTTGGGAAATGAGGACCCGGACCAATTATGGTTCATTGTGAGGGATGTAAGGGAAGCTCAAGGTGTTATAGATGATTATATAAAGAAGGCAACGCTGGTTAGTGCTCTGCAAGATTGTGTGCTAACCTGGTTTATTAAGTACTCTAATGATAACCCGAATGCTAGAGTGGCAGAAATCTAGACAACACTGAATAAAGAATTCAGTAGGCCTAAATTTGAGGTGCAGTCGATTGTGGGATTCAAATAAATCACGATGCAACAAGGAGAGACACTTTGGGAACTAGATCGGAGGTTGAAATGTACAATTTGTGAAGCCAAAATGAACTTAACGAACAGACAACATCACGATTGGTTTGTTACTTCGCTCTTGCCACACTTAAAGGCTAAGCTATCGCATTAGAAGATAACCACTCAAGCGGAGGCTTTGGAGATACCCATGAGACTACATGAGACTCCGATGTAAGATCCAAACCTGGGGGTTCAGCAAATCCATGCACATTTGAAGAATCTATGCCTTAATATCCAAAGCTTGAAGCAAGACAAGACAGTTCAACCAAAGGTGCGTGAGAAGGTATGGTGCTTGAAATGTAAGAGTTAGGAACATGACAAGGACCATTGCTCGATCTTTGTGAACTATAATGCAGGAGGGGGATTGATGCCTTTAAGGCCAGAAGCTCAAGCAGGACCTAGTGCGGGGCCTGCATTATGGTGCTCTATCTGTTAGGTAGCAAGAAAACATGCCACAAATAACTGTCATTTGTTGCATAAATTTGTACAGGCATCGCAACAGCTATTCTGCAACTTTTGTAGGTCGGTAGGGCATAATGAGCATACTTGCAGGAGCTATGAATTGATGATGAATAGAACACCCACCTATAGGGTTCAGGCCGAAATGCAACCCCCTAACCAGAATGTAGAGATGGCACAGACAGGATTTCAAGGGTGCAGACAAGGAAGAGGTGGAGGAGGACCTAGTAGAGGTCGAGGATAGTTGATTTGCTACAATTACGGAGGACCAAGACACTATGCCCATGATTGCACTAACTCAACACGTCCGTCGTGCAACTATTGCACATTATTTGATCATGAAATGGAGGACTATCCTACACTGGTAGCTAGGATACGTGATAAAGGGGCACTACCACCTCCGCCGACTCAGAACGTGTAGATGATGAGGTTTGAGCTATGCGAAGACGATCAAAATGTAAATATAGTGCTCAGAAGTGGAATCGCAATAAGAGATTACAAGGGGAAACAACCAAAAGACAATACATGGGTTTGCAAAGCTCCAGCAAAGGAGGTTGAGTTTGATTTGGAGCACACACGTGAAACCTTCATGGAAGCTAAGAGGAGCTTCGTTGAGGCCTCCACCTTAGGAAGCAAGGATAAGCCTAAGCAGCAGATGGAACCCTCTATGCTCACAACTATCTGGAGACTAGTATGCAGTTACTACACAATAGTAAGACTTTGAAAGGGTTACAAGAGCTCATCAATAGATGCATTGGAACTGCGTCCGGTGAGTCGCACGTAGTACGAAAGGTTGGCAAGCATAAAACAAGAACGGGGTGGGAGTTGAGACTGATTGCATAGATAGGAGAGTATGAGATGGATCAGGTTATTTTGGACCTAGGGTTAGATGTGAACATCCTACCAAAGCAGACTTGGGAACGAATGGGGAGACCCATGCTGCACTAGTCTCTGATTTAGCTAAGGATGGCCAATCAGTAGAAGATCATCCCCAAGGGGCGGCTGTAGGGGGTGACCATGGATATTGAGGGAGCGAGCACGCTGGCTGACTTTGAAGTAATATAGATAGTGGATGATAGAAATCCCTATCCTGCATGCCTAGGAATTGACTAGGCCACTGATATGAACAAGGTAATCAATCTGAAGAATCAAAAGATGATCTTTGAGAAGAAATTGGTACGTGTAATAGTACCTCTAGATCGTGCTGAGGGATCATTCTATACGAAACCAGTCTGTGATTATGAGAGCGATGACGATTTGGACTGTATCTATAAGATAACAGCATGAGATCAAGATTAGGTGAATCCCACCATGGATGGATGAATTACATGGGATCGTGAGAGTTCCTACACTTTGGACTCCGATGAAGAGTTAGAGAGTTGGCAGAACTGGTTATATGAAATGACTATGCTGAACTGCAACATGATGACCTGATCATTGCACTATGTGTCCTCAGAGGTAAGAAATATTCCTACTTATGATGGTTTGAATGAGGTAGATATCTTTTTGGATGCATTTGAAAGGGAGGTATGAGAAAAGTAGTGCTTCCAGACGTTGGACTGGGCACTGCACGCTACACCTGCAAGATGGTGGGGTACGAACAAAGGAATCTTTGTTGATTGGTGCGAATGTATGAGAATGATGAGAACTCACTTTGGGAAGCCGAAGATGCGAATGACAGACAATTATGATGGGCAGGATGATCCACACATGCATTTGGCCAAATGGATCTAGGCTTATGGAGAAAGGCCCCAACCTGAATGGGTGCACTTGTTCTGTCACACCCTGGATATTGTCCCAATGAACTGGTATGTAGAAACCAAGCTCCGCCATGGGACTGGAAAATGGGATATCCTGGGTGAGGGATTCATGATGACATTCAGTTTTGAGGATGGGCTTGATAGTATTGATGAAGCACTGCAAGAAGTGAAAGCAACAATCTTTAGGATACCCCAGGATCCTTTAGACCTGATTCAACCTAAATGGGCTACTCAGTTGAGTCATGCACTAGAATTTTATAATGTAACTACTGAAGAAGAGGACAAGGATCTGCAAAAGATTAACGTTCCATAAACATAAGGTCACCACGAGGTTAAAGGACCATAGATTGAGAACCCTGATATAACCGCGTCGTTGAAAACAAAACAAGTAAACATTGGTACAGAGGCAGAATCCAAATTTGTGAAGATTGGAGACTACTGGAACAACACAATGGTGGATACGGTCACTGAAATTCTCCACAAATACCAGGACTTATTCCCTACCAAGTTCACTAATCTTAAGGGGATAATCAGAGACCTAGGAATGATGAAGATTACATTAAAGCCTAACACAAAGCTAGTTAAGCAAAGGCCTTACCATCTCAGTCTAAAATATAAGGAGAAGGTCCGCTTAGAGCTATAGAAGATGCTCGTGGCAGGCATCATTGAGCCTGTGGAAGAATCTGACTAGGTAAGTCCAATGGTGGTACAGGAAAAGAAGCAAAAGGATGAAATAAGGATATGCGTGGATCTCATAAAGTTGAATGACACTTGTGTACATGATCCTTTCCTGACTCCATTCATTGATGAAGTGTTGGACAATGTAGGTGGCCAGGAAGCATATTCCTTCAATGATGGGTTCTTTGGGTACAACCAGATCAAAATCGTGCTGAAGGATAGGAGCAAGACAACCTTCGCAACTGAGTGGGGTTGTTTTCAGTACATTGTAATGTCGTTTGGATTGAAGAATGCGCCTGCAATATTCTCATGCGTAGTTGTTGCTATGTTCAAGGAATTTATTCATAAGTTCCTGTAAGTATGATTTGATGATTGGACTGTGTTTGGGCTCATTAAACACCATGTAGTAAGCTTGCGCCTAATGCTGGATACCTGTTGAAGATACCAGATCGCGCTCAATCTCAAGAAGTATATGTTTTGTGTTCCTTTTGGGAACTTCTTGGGGCATGTGGTTTGCAGATAGAGACTAATGGTATGCCTCACAAACATTGCGGTGATACCAAACTTGGAAGCACCAAGAAGTGTGAAACAGTTGTGTGCTACCCTGGGACATACAGGATATTATAGAAAGTTTATCAAGGTCTATGCCCAGATCACCGTGCCTATGGAGAAATTGTTGAAGAAGGATGTCACATTCTGTTGGAATGACTCTAAGAAGAGCTTGGATATATTGAAAGAAAATATGGTCACCCCGCCGATTCTAGTCTTCCCGGATGGGAAGAAAGAGTTTCATGTACATGTCGACACGTCATGTATAGCGTTGGGGGAAATACTGACACAGGCTAGCAAAGACAGCTTGGACCATCCTATCGTGTTCGCAAGTCGAAGATTATCTAAAGAAAAGAAGAACTATTCTGCCACTGAGCACGAAGGGTTAGCTATGGTGTATGTGTTCCAGAAGTATACGCACTACTTGCTGGGAGGCCATTTTAGGATGTATACAGATCACTCTGTGCTGAAGTACCTGGTCAATAAGCATGTGTAGGGGGGGAGAATCTGCAAGTGGGTCTTATTGTTCTAGGAATATGATTTTGAAGTTGTTGTGAAGCCTGGATGATTAAACGTCGGACCAAACCATCTATTGCGCATCAAAACAGGGGAGGAACCCACTAATTTGGAGGAGGGATTACCTTACGCATAGCTATTTGTATTGCACATCGCAAATGGTTATTTTGAGGATATAATACAGTTCCTAACAATAGGTACTACATCGGGAGGCTACATTGTCTAGCAGAAGAAGGAATTAGTGGTGTGCACAGCAGATTTCTCTGTCATTTTTAGGCATCTGTATAATATGGGGACTAATGAGATATTGCGATGGTATGTACCAGAGTTTGAAACAAGCAGCATCCTCATGGATTCTCATGGGGGTACCACGGGAGGACATTATGCAGGAAGAGAAACCGCCCAAAAGATTCTACGCACAGGGTTTTGGTGGCCAATCCTCCATCAGGACTCAAAAACATATTGCAACGCATGTGATGTGTGTCAAAGGACTAGTAGCCCATCGCGAAGGGATGAGATGCCTTTGAATTCTCAATTGACGTTGCAACCCTTTGAGAAATGGGTGGTAGATTTTGTAGGACCCATTCAGCGACAAGGAAAGATAGGAGCAAGGTACATTATCACCGAGACGGAGTATTTGACTCGTTCGGTAGAGGCACAACCTGTGAAGGATCGCACAGGTGCGACTACTGCAAAATTCCTCTTTGAGCATGTACTGAAACAATTTGGCTCTCTGAGGATCTTGACGAGTGATCGTGGTATGCACTTCCTGAATGAGACTGTCAGCGCACTAACGGAGGAATTTCAAGTATACCACCAGAAGAGCACGCCTTATCACCTGCAAGCTAACGGGATGGTGGAAATGTTCAACAAAGTGCTCGAGAACATGCTGACCAAGGTTTATAATGCTCAACGAAGTGATTGGGACCTACGCATACCTATAGTATTATGGGCTTATTGAATGACATGCAAGAAGTTGATTGGACAAACCCCCTTTAGGCTTGTCTATGGGGTTGAAGCGATAATTCCTATGGAATACATCAAGCCTAGTATGTGCACAGCAGTGCTCACAAGTATGATGGATCGCGGAGCCCTGGAGGAGAGGCTCACATAGCTGGATGAGCTCAAAGAAGAGAGATGTTTCACCAGCAGGTCGAAAAGAAGTGCGAAAAATCATGGCACAATCGACACATCAAGTTGTGCACATTTAAGGTAAATGACCTCATTTTTCTATATGATAGTAAGTTTGATAAATTTCTAGGGAATTTCAAGATGCACTGGTTAGGGCCTTATGTCATTAAGGAGATTATCGATGGAGGAGCGTACAATTGGTCAAATTAAATGGAGAACCCTTCCCAGAAAAGGTGAATGGAAATCACCCAAAGCCATACACCAACGATTTGGCCATGTGACTAGATGATGGTAACATAGTCTTAGCACTCTAGGCAGCTGAAAGAAGGCACAGGACTATAAACTACACTACTTGGGTTAGGGAGTTGTGCAATTGGAAGATGGTACAAAGCAAGGGACCGTCACTGGGTCCATGAAAGCGTGGAGGGAGTTGCGCTACCCAGGGAGAAACCGCACAATTCTGCTGAAAAGTGACCATTAAAGTCACGTTTCATGACAATATGGCAAAAGTGAGGCCAAATGGAGCGGGCAATCGAAATTTAAGATGAAATTTATGGCTTAAATCCTTGAAAATCTACCGCCAATCCGGCATTAATGCACTAATTTTGGGGGGAATTATCAGATTTGAATTTGAAATGCCCTATAAATTACAAGTGGATGCCCAACAAAAAACACTTGGCATTTTGAGAATTGAGTTGTTGTCCTCTCAGGTTCACATGAACCATCAATTCTTTCAATATCTGATAGTGAATCCAACGTTTGAACAATTGTCAAAGGAGACCCAGGAACTAGTGAATAGCATCATGTCGACACGCGTAGAAGCTATGGACACCAAAGAAGTGGCAGCTGAGGAGAATGTGCAGGAAATTGATATGGAGGCCGAAGAAGTTGCCCCAAAGGTTTTTGAAGTATTGGTAGAGGTCCCTAAGTCATCGAGAACGCCGAGACCGAAGCCAATCCCAACCAAGGAAACCATTAAGGACAAGAAGGGCAAGCATCCTACCATACTAGTGTGCGCCTCGCCAAGGTGAAACTCACCAAATCCCACTACACAAGAGAAAGGAAAGGCTATAAACCTAGAAGTAGAGGAGGAGGATATCGAAGACATCCTGATGGATGATGAGGATATGGGAATGGAAGTAGAGGAGGTTGAAGCCCAGGGTACGAACCCTATTACATGGTTGTCGGAGTTGTCCCTCCGTGCAAACCTAAATCCAAGGTCCCAAAGGACATTGATGAGAGTAAGACTCCCCTACAAACCCCTTTGCTACCGAACGAAATTTTTTTCGATGATCCGCGCTTAGCCTGACTACCAATATTGAAGCTTGAAGATTAGGCCTTGGCGAACCACGAGAAGTTCCTGCACCTGGTGACCGAGCAGCTAGTGTGCCACATCATAGACACAAATACAAGAAAGACCACCTTGCAGCCACAGAGGTGGCTTAAGAGGGTAGAGAAGGCAGGATAGTTGAACCTGCTCTAGGCGTCACACTATAACCGCACCCCAATGACAGTTTTGGTCATCAAGCAGCTGTTGTGCTTGGTGCAAGATGGGTTTCTATGGCTGGAGGAGCCAATACCCATCATAGATATGTTGATTCACCAGATAATGTTCCTGCCATGTACAGGCGAGAACCCAGCAATGATCTTTGGCGGTAAGGGTGGCGAGCAGGTTCTCACAGAGTCAATGAAGGAGAAATTCAAGCTACTGAAGAATTCGCACGGGTATGCTATCTCCAGCATCTGCGACCCCGCTATGAAGGTAGCAATGCAGATCCTTATAGGGAAGGTGATGCAAAAGTGTCATGTCGACAAGGTACCAATGCCTGTCATTGTGCTTGCATAGTAGTCCACAGAAGGAGTCCAGTGTAACTGGTTGGACTACCTTCGCAGAGAGTTCTTAGAGAACTGTTGTGAAGCACAAGAGAAAAGCAAGACATTCCATTACGCATGGTTCTTGCTGTCGATTGTGGTGGTAGCATGGGAGCTACCAGAGGAGAGCTAGTTCCCTTCAATCATGCTAGAACTCTCTAAAGTAGTGAAGAACGCTACGTTGTGGGCAACCAAGGATGTGCAACGAGTTTTGGATAGCAAGATGGCCACCAATCGCAAGCCACGATTGTCGCCCATGGTATATGCTAACCTACAAAGCTATGTGGAGTTTAAATCTAATTTCCATCAAGTATCAATCAGGGCACAAAAGGACCTTGTGTAGAAGTGCTACAACTTGCCATATCTGGCCACAGATGATCCCATCGATGTGATGCTTGATCAATGGTCGGCAGAGTGGCACACTACCATAGACTTGGCGTGGGTGGAAGCAAGTCCGCTACATAGCATAAGAAGGAGGAGGCCAAGCTGAAGATGGCACAGCTGGTCGAAAAGAGGAAAAAGGAGGCCACTGAGAAGGCCCAGGCAGAGCACGTACAAAAGAAGGTAAGAAAATAGATAGGTGGCATAGAGCGGGGCTCTGAAAAAGGCACGTTGTCGCCTTCACCTGAGACCGAAGAGGAAGAAATAGAGTAGCATGGCACAAATCCTTAGGTGACGTCCACCCACATTAAGCGCTTGAGAGAGCTAGAGAAGGGAGGGCCCAAAAATAAATCCAAGGCAGCCAAGACCTCACTGGACCCTATCACATTGATGAAGGGAAACTTACATGATATCTGTGACACAGTTAGAGATGTCACCGCGGAGGCGTTGCAGCAATTTGAACAGAAGCAACAGATTATACTAGGGGTTATCCAGACTGAGTTGTAGGAGTTTTAGAACCACGCATCATAGGCTGGTACGGTGTCTACCATCTTGGCCATCGGTACTGATCATGGACAATGAGGTTGACAGGACCACTATCAGCACCTTGAAGGGAGTTGGGTTGAACCTGGCAGCACTTCCATGCGAAGAACTCCACCTCTTGTAGGATGGAGTAATTGTAGAAATGAGGGCCCGAAAGCATCGCGCCCTCTAGGTGATCAGCAAACAGCAGATCAACAACAAATAGATGGCCCTACAAAGAAATGTGCTATCACCACTGATACTGAGGCAACCAACCAAAGCAAGAAGATCATGTAGGTCATTGAGGAGGCATGCAAAATGGTCCCAGAGTTGGCCATTCCGGAGGAAGAGCCATTCGAGGTCTGCATCCACAAATTGGCCACAGGGGTGCATGACACTCAGACTAAGATGGTGCAGGTTCAGCTAGAGTTGAACCTGCAGATTACGAAGCTGCAGTTGAGGGCCCAGCCTTCAAAATCGCTAGAGGTAAAGGAACAGTAAGTGGTCGTTGTCACAGAAGTAGTTGTGGCGGTGGAAAGTGAAATAGTAGACTGCAATTTTTTTAGCAATCTTTTGAGGTCCTCACAAGCTTGCAAGAGGACCCAAATGTATAGAGGCTGGAGACAGAAGCGCGCGAGCTACAACAGTGCTATGATGAAGTTAAGGGCACAACATGAATCATCACGCTGACACATAGGCTAGCCAAGCTGTAAGAGGCCAAGCAGCTGAAGGAGAAAGTGGACGCAGCACTGCATAAGGAAGTAGTGTTGAAGGTGCAACTAAAGCCCTGGCTGGAGGAAGCTTACAGAGTCACAAAAAATATTGAAGGCAAGCTTGTGAATCTACAATCAATGCAACTAAATCTTCAGGCTAACAATGCAAGAGAATTGACCGAGAAGACAGTAGAAGATGTGAAGCAAGCGGCAGCTCAGTGCATGGTCGAGGTAGCGGTCATACGAGTCGAGCGGGATGGGCTTCACGCAAATATCTTCGCACCTACTGAGTGACTTGAGGATGTGTCATGATGATTTTGTTAGGGACCTGGTTGGAGCGGGATCCCCTAGGGGTAGTTTTAGGGCTAAAAGCCCATGTTTGAGTTAAATTTTGTAATAAAATAGTAAAGTCTACGCATTTTGTGTCCACGAAGCACGAAGGTGTTATGTGTCATAGAGGGTAGTTCGCCCTTAGTTTTGTGAAGTAAAGTTAGTTGTAAGAGATCTACCCATGGTCCATGGACCATGGGATTGTATAAAAAGAGCTAAGCTCTAAGTAGTTTTAGAGACACAACATGTAAGAGAGTCATAGCTCTGGAGTAAGAAGTCTAAGTCTTGGGTTGTAGCATAAGTAGAGGCTCTGCAGTTGAGTGTGAATAGGCCTAGGGTAGAAGTCTGCAGCTGATTGTGCAGACCCCTGCAGATGTGTGCACAGGGTAGACAAAGTTGTAAACACTTGCAAGATATTAATAAAGAAAGGTATTCTGCAATTCCTGTGTCTTTGTTTTGTTACTGCATTTGATATGTTATGTATGAATTTCCTTTATTATTCTTATGTGATGCCTGATTGAATGCAATTACATTGAATAATTGAACGCAATTATGATTATCTATTTATGCGGAATTAACTATAATCATTTGATAAGATAAGCAAGTCACTTAGAGTAATTTAGGAATCTGCATGGCACACTGCTATAGCAGTGCGAAAGTACCTGAGTAGCTGTCTAGGGCTGTGTGAAGGTTGATCATACCCTTTTGCAAAGGTATTAAAGATAGAGTAAAGGGCTCATCTTGCAAGCCTAGAGCAAAGAAACCTGTGCAAAGGTAGGGATAGAGGGAATCAAATGACATCACAACCATCTCAGGGTGTGGAAACGTGGTTCCAGCATCGCCCCATACTACCTCGAGTGCGACTTCGATCCGTGCTCCGCATGTTGATGCCGAAAGGGCCAGTAGTGTAGGGATTTGTTTGGATAATTAACATTGAACCTGGGTCAAGCCCCCTCAAGCCAACACTAGCCTAGACCACTAAATGTGATCGTTAAGTTTCAATGCTTCCTTAGGTTAATTTAATAAATTTTAATGGTTGATCTTGAATTAGGTTTCAATTACAAGGTCCTACCATTGTCATCTGACAAAACTCCTACATGCAGCTATATGAGAATAGAGATCTTTGTATTCACTGAAAGTCAACATTAATTGATGGATAGAGAGCGCACAATCAATGCAACAATCAAAGAATGAAAATTTTCACTTATGCATGTCCTAAATGCACTTAATCTTCCCTTAACAACAAAATAAGTTCCATTGCATTTCCATGCCCATGATGATGCAATTCTAGCTTCTCAATAAAATTACTTGTTAGAGAATTATATATTACAGAGCAATGGAACACATAAACTATTTTAGAAATATAAACACGGAAAATGCATAAAACAAGAGAGACATAGATATTCATGGTTCACCCAGTTTGGGCTACGTCCATGGAGAAACAGCTAGTCCTTCCTTTTATATTATCCAGAAAACTGAAGAGATACAACCTATAGTAGATCTGTTGTAATTCGTTATTTGCTCTCGATATCCTCTCTCTTCCTCACTTAGAATACAGATATACATAGACACAATTCAATTCCCTCATATATAGTGAGGGGTTGCCTTCTAAGGCAAAAACCCTAAATTAAACATAACTTCTACCATCAGAGCTTCGCCTAATGAACGACCCAGATTGACTACAAATATACAACATTTTACAAAGCAATTGTACATCTATTATTAACTTTGGGGGCATTGCCCCCAATCCCCCCACTAGGGGGGGGCTCCCAAAGGTCACAGCAACCCCCCCTTGGATCCCCCCTGCAGCAAATATTTGACAGGCAGCATTGTCACCCCATTATGAGCTGGGGTCCAATGCAACGATAACTTTGAATTCAAAAGATAATCAGGCTCCACACCCAACAATCTCCCACTTGGAGATTGATTATAGCAACTCCACCGCTGCTTCAGTTGTTGGACAATGACTCCACTTTGGACTTGGCTATTTCTCATCTTCTTCATCATACTTGAAGACCAATTGAAACTGATCAAATTCTCAATTTCTCCCTGGTTATAACTTTTGTTAACATATCTGCAAGATTCTGGCTAGTGTGTATCTTTTCCAGCTTCAATTGTCCATCTTCCAACGCTGACTATATGAAATGGTACTTGAGCTATATATGTTTAGTCTTGGAATGAAATGCAGAGTTCTTTGCAAGATGTATGGCACTCTGGCTATCACTGTATAACTTTCCCAACTCCTGCTTCTTACCTCTAGAAACCTTTCTAACCAAATCATTTCTTTACTAGCCTCTGTAGCAGCAACATACTTTGCTTTTGTTGTTGAGAGTGCAACAACATTTTGCAGTTTTGAGACCCAACTGACAGTTGTTCCACCTACAGTAAACACATACCCTATTGTGCTTCTCCTATTATCTCTATCACCCGCCATATCTGCATTAACATATCCCTGTAGAGTAATGTTTGAACCACCGAAGCATAATTCTTGATTTGTGGTACCTCTCCAATACTTGAGAATCCACTTCACCTCCATCCAATGTTCTTTTCCTGGATTGTTCATGTACCTACTTACAACTCCCACTGCATGTGCAATATCAGGCCTTGTGTAGACCATTTCATACATTAAGCTTCCAACTACTGATGCACATGGAACTTTAGACATATGAGCCATTTCTTCCTGAGTCTTGGGACACTCCTCCTTACTTAATTTGAAATGGCTAGCCAAAGGTATACTAACTGGTTTTGCATTCTACATATTAAACCTTTTCAACACCTTTTCTATGTACTCAATTTGAGATAATGTTAATTTACGATTCTTCCTCTCTCTAGTTATTCTCATACCAGGGATTTGTTTTGCAGCACCCAAATCCTTCATTGCAAATGAGTTCGCCAATTTTTTTTTGAGCCCATTTCTTTCCTACATGTTGGAACCTGCAACAAGCATGTCATCTACATACAATAACAACATCATATAGATTCCATCATTTTTCCTTTTGAGATAAACACATTGATCAAAGTGACATCTAGTATAACCTTGTTCAGACATAAACCTGTCAAATTTTAGATACCACCGCCTTGGAGCCTATTTTAAGCAATACAATCTCTTCTTCAACCTGCACACCAGTTTCTCCTTCCCTTTTACCTCATATCCTTGTGGCTACTGCATATATATCTCTTCTTCCAAATCCCCATGGAGAAAGGTTGTCATTACATCTAACTGCTCAAGATGCAAATATTCAACTGATACTAGACTTAAAATAGTTCTGATTGAAGTCATTTTAACAACAGGAGAAAGTATCTCATCAAAGTCTATACCCCTTTTCTGTGCAAGCCCTTTCACCACAAGTCTAGCTTTATACCTTTTTCTACCTCCATCTTCTTCCTTCAACTTGTAAACCCATTTATTCTGCAATGTTGTTTTACCTGCAAGCAACCTGACTAAGTCCAAGTCGGTTATGTTGCTAAGGAGGTTCCATCTCTTCTTTCATGGCTTGCTCCCATTTCTTCCTGGTTTCTACCTGCACTGCTTCTTCATAACATTCTGTTTCACCAGAATCAATCAACAATACCTTAATATAATGAAGGGGAGTATCGTTCAGGGGGGTCTACTTATCCTGTAATCTTCTAACACCACTTTCAGGTGTTTGAGGTGCTTGTGTGTTGTGGTTGTTGTTTGGTTGTTGATCATTATGATCTTCAGGCACCATCACTTTTCTGTGATCTCGTCAAGAATTGTGTATCTCTGGTTTTCTTTTTCCTTTTTTTTTTCCTGTAGCTGATCCTTATTACAAAACTTTTCATTGAATATGACATCTTTGCTCCTAATGATTTTGTGTTTTTCATAATCATAAAAGCGATAACCAAAATCATTAACACCATATCCAATAAAGGTACATTTCTTTGATTTTTTCCCTCAAGCTTTGTTCTATTTTCTTTATTAATGTGGACAAAGGCTTCACAACCAAAAGTCTTTAAAAAAGAGTAGTTTACCTTTTTACCTGTCCATCCCTCCTCTGGAATACCACCATCCAAGGAACTTGAAGGCCCTCTATTTATTAGATAAACAACAGTATCTACAGCATCTGCCCAAAATTGTAAAGGCAATCTTGCATGCAATCTCATGAACCGTGCACGCTCCATGATTGTCCTGTTAATCCTTTCTGACACACCATTTTCTTGTGGTGTTCCTAGAACTGTCTTCTCTCTACGAATTCCATTCTCTGAATAGTACCTATCAAAATCTTTGCTGCAATATTCATCTCCATTTTCTGAGACACTTCAACCCTTTTCCTATCTCATTTTCAACCAAAGCTTTCCATTTCTTGAAAGTATCAAATACATCAGATTTATTTCGAATACAATAAATCCAAGTTTTTCTGGTTGCATCACTAATTAAAGTAACATAATAATGATAACCACCAAGAGCTGATACCTGAGCAGGTCCCCATACATATGTATGCACAAGCTCTAATTTTTCGCTCTTCTTTTCTTTCCCAACTCTAAGGAATCTATCTCTCTTCTGTTTTCCATAAGCACAATTCTCACATAAGTTTAAATCAACATGCTTCAAACCTGGCAACAAATTTCTTGAGTGAAGAATCTGCATCCCCTTCTCACTCATGTGCCTGAGCCTATAGTGCCACAATGTTGTATCTTCTATTGTAGAGGTTAATGTATTAATAGAATTAGAAATACCATTGCATAAATACAATGTACCAACCTTTCCTCCTTTCGCTATTACCAGGGATCCTTTAGTGACCATCCAGGTTTTATTTGTGAAAGTAGTTATGCAACCTTCACCTCCCAACTGCCCTGTTGAAATTAGATTTTTCTTTAGATCTGGAACATGCCTTACCTCCTTCAATAGCCACTAGTTTCCATTTTGTTGTTTTATGAAAACTGTACCCATTCCAATGATTTTACAGGGTTTATCATCACCCAATCGGACTTGTCCAAAATCTCCTTGAACATAATCATAAAAAAATTTCCTATCGGGTGTGGCATGGAATGAGGCCCCTGAATCTACCACCCAAGCATCAATAATATTTTCTAATTAAAGCATCAAAGCATCTTGCAACACATCACCTGTTACATTCGCTTCATGATTAGTTTCTTGTTGCGTGTCTCCTTCTTTTCCTTTCGAGACTTGCAATCTTTCTTCAAGTGTCCTTTCTTCGCGCATTTCCAACACACTATCCCCAATTAGACCTGGATCTACCTTTTCTTGACTTATTGTGATATCCAAGGCTCTTTCCTCTTTCCATTTTTCTTCCCCTAGTCTCTGCAGTCAAAGCATTACTTGATGTCTCACCGGAGCTTTTCCGTCGCATTTCCTTGCTAAGGATTGCACCGAAAAAAACATCAAACTTTAAAGTACTAGATCCACAGATAGAGTTACTAATGGCCATAACTAAACCATTCCAACTTTCTAGCAATGACCACAGAAATAACAGAGCCCTAACTTCATCATCAAAAGTTACCTCTATAGAACTTAACTAACTGGTAACTGTATTAAATTCATTTAAATGATTAGCATTAGATCCACCTTCTGACATCTTCATATTACATAAACACTACATAAGAAATACCTTATTTGAGGCCGAGTGTTTTTCATATAGTTTGGCCAATGTTGACATTAAACCCTTTGTTGTCGTTTCCTTTGAAATATTAAACACTACCAACGCCGCTAGGCACAATCGTATTGTTCCAAGTGCCTTTCTGTCGAGAACATCGCATTCTGTGCCTATCATACTCGTCGGCTTCTTTGTCTTTCTACTCAATGGTTGGTACAAATCTCTCTAATACATATAATCTTCCATCTACATCTTCCACAACTGAGAGTTTTGGTCGTTAAATTTTTCGACCCTAAACCTACCATCTTCTGCCATTGCTCCCACTCGAACCAGGAACCCTTCTCTCCTATGATTTTATCAGCCAAAGAGACCTTCAGCCCTGATACCAGTTGTTAGAGAATTATATATTACAAAGCAATGGAACACATAAAATATTGCAAAAATATAAACGCAAAAAACGCATAAAACAAAAGAGACACAGACATACATGGTTCACCCATTTTGGGCTACATCCACGAAGAAACAGCCAATCCTTCCTTTTATATTATCCAGCAAACTGAAGAGATACAACCTACAGTAGATCCGTTGTGATTACCTCTTTTCTCTCAATCTCCTCTCTCTTCCTCACTCAAAATACAGATATACATAGATGCAATACAATTCCCTCATATATAGTGAGGGGTTGCCTTCTAGGGCAAAAAACCCTAAATTAAGCATAACTTCTACCATCAGATCTCTGCCTAATGAACAACCCAGATTGACTACGAAATTACAACATTTTACAAGGAAATTTTACATCTATTCTTAGCCTCGAGGGTGTTGCCCCTGATCCCCTTGCCAAGGGGGGGCTCCCAAAGGTCGCATCCGACCCCCTGGACCCCCCTGCAATGAATATTTTACGGGAAGTGTTGCCGCCCCATTACGAACTAGGGTCCAATGCGGCGATACCTTTGAATACAAAAGATAATCAGGCTCCACACCCAACACTATTAATGTAATATTCTCACTTAAGTAAACTAGAGTAATGTTCTTCTTTTCATAAAATGCAAAATGAATCTTTCACATAAAGCACTTTAATGAAAATTTTCACAATTCTAAACAAACAAGCATCAAACAAATCCAAAGCATGATAAATGAAACTAAAAGCAACTTCTTCCCTGAATCAAACAAACCAATCACATAAATGCTTCAATTGACAAACCAAGCAATGTAATCTATGCTCGGAACGAGAAAAGAGACACTCGAAATAAGAGAACAAATGAGACTTTATCACTCATTCAATTGAAAATGAAGCAAACAAAGCATCCTAGTCACTTTTGGGAGGAAGAAGAGAGTTTGAGGGTCAAGACACACCGGCACTAGAATGGGAGAAATTCTAATTTTTACTTAACTGATATACTGGAGCGACTTTTGGGCCAAAAGTAGCGCTGATTGGCATGACTTTCGGGCTAAAAATAGCATTGATAGGCCTAATTGGCACAACTATTTGGCCAAAAATAGTGTTGATCGAGGGATTCAAAGAAAAATTTAAAATATAACTTCACACAAGGTCAGACTTAAAACATCAGAGGGTGGGCTAAACCAAGAAAGCACACAAATCAAGCTAAATGAAGCTCTCTAGTCAGGGACAAAACGGTCTAAAAGGCTTATAGGATCGAAATCATGAGAGAAAAACACACTTCCAAGGTTTGGGACAAACCCTAATCTTAACTTACAAGCATCAGAGTGACTGCCTAACTGACCACAAGCACCAGAAGGAGGTCGTTACAACTGTTTCATAGCATATCGCACTCATCGGTGTGACTGTCAGCGAATTAAGTGCGCTGAGCGAGGGAACCAAGAAAAAAATAAAAAAAATAAAGCTGGGACTAGATCTACTACTATGAATTTCAAACTCGAACCAGTAATAAAAGGAAAAGAAACAGAACCAAAGGGAGAAAATGGAACTAGAAAATTTCACGCAAAATCATGAAATCTCAAACAAGACAAACAGAAGGATTGGCTCCCCTATAGGGTCACCAATTTGTGGTGAAGTAAAATTATAAGTGCAGACACAAACAATTCCTCTAGCCTGATAAGGGATCTAGCCACAACTAATACATTCTATGGAAGATTTCCTTAGGTTAGAACCAATTAAGAGGGCCTACCTCTTAGTATGCTCATCCCATTTGATGATGTCCTTGCTTGCTTGCTCCAGCTATCTCTCGCTTCCTTCTTCAAACGCCTGAAACAAGTAAACAACGGCAAACAAAAACCATGATAATAGACAAATTGTAATTCAACCTACTTAACAAGTCAAGAAACATTAAGCCATGAACATGTAAGATGAAAAATCATGTAGGAAATCAATCGATAGTTGCATATATATTGAATCAAGAAGAGTTTACAACCATTGCCTTGACGTTGTCGTTCTCCTTTGACAAAACTAGGTTCACACACACTTCTACTAGCATTCCATAATTGCCTCAACAACAATAGTTTTAAGGCTATTCTCTTTAGGCTTCACACTAAACCAAATTCACACTTCTCCCTCACACAACTAGAGAGCTACAACTATGAATAGCTTGATGTTTACTCCAAACTTAATTAGCACTAGCACACCAACATTAACACTTCAACACTAACACTAGCTTGTGCTTGGGAAAAAGGGAGACTTATATAGCATGAATGGATGGGAGATGGATCCTCTTCTCATGGGAGAAGGTCTTATCTCTTGAGTTAGTTCCATCATTATAGGGGAAAGGAGCCCAAGCTGACATCGTCGACCCCATTCGGCCAAACCATTTACCAGACTTCTGTTACAAAGCTTCTAGAGATGGAATCTTCATCTCTTTATTTAAAAACTTTCCATAAGAGGACCGACGCAACTGGAACAAAGATCAGTTGCTCTGATCGATGTTAGGGATAGTGTTAATCCCTACATATCGGCATGAGGGGGACAAGGGCCATTAGCGTCGGTCTTGTAAATTGAGCAAAACACAAGTTTAAGGGGAAATGGTGCAAAAGGAAATTGTTCTGCTCATGAAGACGGACACAATGGGAGTTTCTTCGTGAAGGGAAAGCATGTAGGGTTCACTGTAGAGGTCCTCCAGGATCAAGGAACGGGGAGTATAGGGACAATGACAAAATGTTGTGTAACAAGGTGTTATATCATTGGAAACAAGTGTTATAGGATCACATACAATTACCATAGGATTGCAGAGCGGTTGCTACAAGATCGTGCCGAGAGTGGAAAGAGGGTATGAATTGAAAAAAAAAAAAATCTTAAACACCCACAATCATGAATAAATCACCTAGGGAATGGTAAGTAGACTTTTTCTCGTCACCTTTCATGGTCAAAAAATGAAAAATTTGGTTGAAATTCTACCCATACAGACATCCTGTAGGAAACCCCTATTGAGTTGAATTTCTCTTAAAAAGTATTTTTTTATATGTGGGAGACAAGGTGGTAGAAAATGTAGTTTACTTAAGATTTGGCATATAATTATCCTCCTTTTGACTAGAAGAAGAGTGCCAATGCTCTCACCCATTTCTTGAAACCCTAGGCTACTCAAAACATAACCTTCACAAAAACTTGTTTGAGAAACTTGAGGAAGCAATCATAAGAAACATGGGAGTGGGTTTCAATAGAAGGGAGCCCACAGACACTAATAGTAATTATCAAAATCCTCTTGTCTGAAACATCTTCCTAAGCCACCAGTGGATGAGGTTCTTTGAGAAATTAAAGGGGTATGATGATGAGATCACCCATGAATTTGCCATGGCCCTTCACTCTCAAGGAGGAGACAATGCCACCACTATTGTACGGAGGCTTTCCATCCATTTGAATGTACATATCATTGGAATAATCACCGCCATTCCTTTGGGAGTTATATGGGGTAAGGAAGATATGGTAGAAGCCATCACAGCTAAGAAAAAAATATTCCTCCTTGGAGTAAAGCTAGTTGAGACAAGAATGGAGTTAGAAGGGAGAGCCTTCCTTACCCTTGGGATGAAGTGTCCTATAACATCCGGAATTAGATATCTTGTGAAGGAAGGTTGAGTTTTGTGTATGCCTAACAATTCATACTATGCTATGAGATGAGGTTCCAAAAAGAGTTTCCCATCCCACATAGGTTCAGTATTCCACATTTTCTCCTTCAATCCATGATTAAAATGAGTTAGAGGGTGAGAGAAGGGAAACACAAATACATTTCCCATCATGGCCTCATAAGGCTCATTGTTATGAATGCCTTAAGTCACCTCAGAATTCCTCTGCTATGGACTAATTTTGTGGACATGGATAGGGAATCCTTCATCGAGACACAAGCCCAATCTCTGACAAAACATGAAGAGACCACCAAATCTAGTGTTGCTAAGGAAGAAGGTGAATAAGAGGAGGAGGAAGATGTTGAATAATAGGAAGAATAAGAAGCTAAAGATAAGGAGGAGGAAATTGAAGAAAAATAAAGAAAATAGAAAAAGGAAAAAGAAGAGAAAACAGAGGTAGCAGAAGCGAACTTGGGGATCCTTCTAGACCTCAGAGGAAGAGACAACAAGAGAAGCAAGAAAGACTCTCGGGAGGGGATGCATAACAAGAGGTGGATGCCACCTTGGTAGCCCTTATCACACCCATCAAACCCAAAAGGAGGCAGCCTAAGGAGGTACCCTTATACTTCAAAATTAGGAAAAGCACTAGGATCAAACAAGGCAAGTTGCAACCTCCTTCAATAGTCCCAATCACAATTGAGGAATATTTTAGCCACCGAGGAGAAGAATTGGGACGAGGAAAAAGGAAAATTGAGGAATTCACCTCCCTCAAAGCCAAGGGAAAGAAACCTTAGACATGCCAAAGGCAGCAAACCACTAGTGTAACTAAAGTCAAGCATTGATAAGAAGAAACTTCCTTTGTTGCAAGAAAGAACATAATTGCTATAAGATAAGGATAAATTGCTACAATAAGGGATAGTAGCACCTCAAGAGGGAGAATGAGGTTCACAAGGACTCCAAGAGCCTAATCAACAACCTGATCTTGTATTCTATTACAATTTTTTTTAAGAAGGAATAATTATACCTGAAAATTTTGCAATTCCCCTCCTATTTGAGTTAGAAAATGAGATAAATTGAACTCGCCAATGGATGCAGATTTCCAAATCAAATAAGGTGGAGGATGTAGGCCCCATGGAGTAAAATATGTAGCAAATGGGTAAGGAAATGGATGACTTAATATTCTCAAATTCAATAAAGAGGGAGCATGTTAAACTAGAAAATCAAAGGTTAGGAGAGTAGCTACAGCGAAAAAAGGCGCAACTTTACACCATGGTAAGCTTGTCCATAAAGGCCATCCAGTGCAAGGAGAAACCCAAATCATATGCCATCTTCCTCAAATAACAATGGCTGCAATTTCAAATCAAGACATTGGCACAATATGTCTCTCTCCCATTTCAGGATTATAGGAAGTCCATTGACTTCTACCAACAACAAAGCATCGAATATAGGGCCAAATTGGTTGAATTCTACATGCACAAAATGATCCTCACAGACATGAATTTTTGGGATCCCAAGAAAAGGTTGGGAGATTCACAGCTGATGGCCTTATCCTATTGGATTTTCCATGAGGAATCAAGGGCTAAGGAAGTGAAGAAAGTTATTGCCAAGGAAGTAAGTGAACCTCTATATATTATAGTAGAACTAACAAGTCCCAAGGTTGTCATAAGAAACCATAGCCTCATCTCTACAAACCTTAAACTAACCCCTTGCTACCTGGAGAAGCTAGAGCAAGCCATCCTTCACTTTGAAGACATTTTTAGGCTTTTGGGCACTGAAAGTTTATAGAATTACCAGAGGAGGTGGCATGATCTGCCCCACAGTCTACTAAACATGGAATACCACTCCCCTTATAGGTCGAGGAATGCCCTAGAATTGTTCAAAGATTCAAAATCAATTACATTAGGCTAAATCTTAGTCTCCCTTGATATTAGGCTTACAGGAGAGAAGAGATCAAGCAAAGGAACCAAGGTAGTGGGCATCCATAGAGGAAAATGCATGTTTTTATATACAAGAGGGCATACCATCTAAGGTGCCTTGGGATGTCAAATAGTCCACTAGGACCATGCATAAGCTACAAAACAATGAGTACATTTTTCATAGGGTGAGCAACACCTTCAGCAGGGGAGTGATGATGGGCCCCATCAATAGGTATATTATAAGGCCCATTTTACGATCCTCCAACCTATAAATTCTTATTTTATCACATTAATTAAGATATTTTTGGCTATAATGTGCATAGTAGGAAGACTAAAGGATGTTTGTCATACAATTGTGGCCTAATGTGGTTGATATGCAAGAAAACGAGAATTGTTTAGTGCATTTAATATGCAGAGGAACGTTAGAGGCATATAGAGGATATATAGGAGTCTTGTCCCCTACATTTACTCTCCTTCAACTTCACTTGATCCCTAAAATATCTCATCAAAATCTCGAGGCCTACTAGCAGCCAATGAACGCAAGTAATTGCGAGGATCTAAGGGAGCTAGATCCACTTTTTTTTATATTTTGGAGGGAAGTAGTCCTCTTTCCAAGGAGGTTGCCCCTCAGTCATCTTTGCATAAATAAACAAGCCTAAGGGCTCACTGGGATTCGAATTTTTGGGGCAAGGAAGAGTTGTTAGGAGCTAACAGCTTGAGCCTGTCATTATCGTTTTCCTTTGCATGATGTACCTAAAAGTTATTTTATGTCAATGAAAATTTTACTGCTGTCTCACATCTGAGTTTGTTTTAGAGGGTTGAGTCCCCTTGGGTTAGGGCCCAACCCAGTGGCTCTAATCTCTCTTTGTTTATCTTATCTATGGATTGTTTTTAGTAGCAACATTTCCTTCTTTCTTAATAGAAATTTACTTGAAAAAAAATATATATATATTATTGTTGCAGGCCTGATTACCACCTCTCCTGTGGGAAGTTTGGTTGAAGAGTCTACAATAGCAAGCCAAAAATATGTGGTTATCTTCCTTTTCATATTTCTAGACTTTAGATCATTTCTCTCTTACATACTCTGTTTCTGCATATTTAGGAATTAAATCACCTTCTCCTTAAAGATTTCATGTATGTAGGTTAGATGCATGCTACAAGATAGATTGAATTTTGATGAAATAAAATTCAACTTATCATTTCTTGTCTAGTTTATTTTACTGCAATTTGATCTTTAGTTCGACATTCTTTTCAAATGCACAAATGGATTGTTTGTTAGTCTGTAGGTATTACCAGTGGCTTGCAAGGTTGTCACACTCACCATACATATCTATTGTCATTATCAACCTCTTCTTTGTCATATCACATTTCCCTCAAAAATATGCCACGGAAACCACATTTCTAAGTCATTGAATGACACCATGAACATTTACTTTTGTGCAAGATGAGAGGTAATAGTCTTGGAAAAGGCCTCATACAGCCCTCACACACCCTCATCTACTCTTTCCCACATTTATAAAACATTTTCCACCCTCATAATGCTCACGGATGCAATCCTTTAGCAAAACAGGGCAATCCTGTAGCAATCCTGTCGTAGTCTTGTAGCATACTACAACATTGTCCAAAATTGACTGTATTTGCTCTAGAAGTTTGATTTTTGTCTCTTAGGCTTGAATAATGACCCTCTATATTTGAACCTATCATTGAGAAGGACCAAACACCACTTTAGACCTACCTTTTCTTCACTACAAGTAGAATTCTGCAATTAGGGTTAGAGGATAGATTTCCAAGTTTGAATAGTAATGATGGTTTTCTTATAAAATATAGATGGACTTGATCACTAGAGATAATTTTCTTTTAAAATAGTGATAAAAAGGGTGATGTTGAATGCCATGTAGATTAGGCTTGATTCTTGAATTCATGCTTTCTTAGGGTTTTGGTTATAAGTGTTGTTGTTGATAGATTAATTTGCAAGCAGGTTAGTATTTCTCATTTCTACAATTATCAATGTCTTTACATTCCTTCAACTAGAGTTATTGATTACATTTGGATGAATAGAATTTTAATTTCTACAAGTAGAATAATATTTCCATTCCTCCAGTTAGAATAGAACTCTCTCTCTTTTCATGCAACTCCCTTCCTTGAGCTAGTTGAAGAGTGGTCTCTACATGCCTTTATCTGGTCCATTTCTTGAAGATGGCATGACTATAACTTCACCAACCATGCATAGAGAAATGTCGCCTCTTAATTTTGTACGAACCTTGGGTTGATAACTAAAGTTGGTAGTCTTAGGAGTCCCAACATTCTTGTTGCGATACAGAGGCTCATCAATCACATTTCTCTACTTACTCCTTTCATTTCCATACTTTTGGATTTTGTGCAGTCAACTCAATAACTAGCTTTTTCTTCTTCTCCTTAAGTTTGCAATTGACTGATATATGCCCAAAATTTTGACATTTGAAAAATCGCACCAAATAATTTAGTAGAGAAAAAGAATCATTATACACGGGTCTTCTTTTTCTCTAATAAAATCTTCTTCTAGATCTAAGTTGCCTGTAGGAAATATTGAATCTACAATTTGTTGCTTTGTGGTTGTAGCTTGTGCATGTGAAGCAATATCCTGGGAAGATGTCACTGTACTTGGAAGGTTGCCTTTTTTGCCAGGCTAAATTTGGAGCAATACAATTTTCTTGGCCAGCATTTTACTTTTTCTACTGTTGATTTTTTGGGCTGCATAATCTCCCTTTTTTGTTGCGCATTCCCTTAAGTTGTTGTTGGAACAAAATTAATTTTTTTATTTTATCTAAAATTGGATTAGGTGATTTCTTCCTCTTTTGAAAAATCAAATAAAACAAAAATTAGGACCATGTCAAAATTTTGCAAGATTAAAAATGGGTCTTGAAACAATAGGTTTCCAATATCCCTTCAAGTCATGAATTAGTCTTCATATGTAACTTAAAATAATGAAAATAATAGCACATAATCCATGAAGGCATAATGAAGAGAAAGAAAAAAGGTTTGTTCACAAATTTCACCTCTCCTGGGCTACATCTCTAGGCCTGTCAACATGACTAGACCACTCATATATTCAGTATCAAATGAAGTACATAAAGTTTGTTGCATGTAAATATATGGCTATTACCCCTACAAGGTAATGTTTTCCTACAAATAACTCTCACAAACAACAGGAACTCAAAGCATCTCCTACAAAGATGGCATACTTCAAGTGAAAAACACTAAAAAGAGTATGTGAACACTTCAACTCCACATTGAAGCACATAAAAAAAGATTCATGTTAAGAGAATTTGAACTTGAGTTGAACCCTGCTGGTTACAGCTGCTACAGTAGCCTTCTAGAAGTGATAATACCCCTACAAGGTCTTCTCCATGCATAAATACCTTCTATAATTGCTTCCAAATCCTGACCAATCCATACATCTTTAGTATAAAACTTGCAAAATGACTTTGTATATGTGCTCAAATCAGAAACTAAACATTACCAATGGATTCAGAACATCCAAAAATCCCTAAGTAGCCCCTTTATGTGCTCAATTTGGATAAAAACTCAAAACGTTATGAGCTTCCAAGCTCTCTCATGAATTTCATTGTTAACCATCCTACAAATTCGCCCTTTATGTATTGGTTCTACAAATCTGCCCCGAAAATCACCAACAGGGCAACAATTTCACCACCTACTGGTGCATTTTGTTGGATAGTTAATTAGCCTCGGACCCCTTAATCTGAAAAACACAGCCACATAGGGTCGAGGGTTGAGCCTTAATGTCTGCCCCCGCCGGTTAAGCCCCTAAAACTTGGGGACAAGGTCATGTGAGGTGCCATGGGTCCAAGGGTTGGGCCAAAGACCCACCCTACCCATTGGAGCTCCCAATCCATAGGCATGCGGTCACATTGACGGCATATGACCTCGAGGTTGGCCCCCTTCCACAAGCAACTCCACCTAGCACCAAACTTCCCACTTGTGGTCACATCAAGGGCCATATGCCCTCGGGCAAGGGCCTATCCTTTGAATCCTCTACAAAGACTTATCCTAAGCCCTTGTCGTGGGTACATGTGCTATAATATGACTGGGTCCAGTGGTGGTATATTTTGGTGCTGAAACCATGGGCCAGAGCTAAGCCTACGCCCTTGGTTTCCCCGCCTGTGACCTAGTGGGTGTGGGGTGACTAGGGGTGAGGGCTTAGCCCAGCCCCATCCCCCATTACCAAAACACATAAAGTTTAAATAACAATATGTGCCCATAGTTAATAAGAACCATCTATGCACTAGAGGTAAGGCATTGTAGTACTCCTTGACTGGTCTTGTGTTTGATCCTCGGTGAGGACCATTTGGCCATAGCATAATTTTGACCAATACAGGATGCCACGTGGGGCCCTCCCATTGGGCCACATGGCTCAAATTCATAGGGCCACTTCACAAACAACCACCAATCAAATTCAACCACATGTGCCAAAACCAATGAACCAAAACATGCCACTTGTCAACTTATGGTTGGCTCGTACCTATACGGTCACCCTACTAACCCAACTATATGGTCACCCTATTAACCTAACTGTACAGTCAGCCTAGTCAACTGCCTAGTCAACAAGCCTACTCAAATTTTTCCTATTTGGGAAAATGATTAGAACGCAATATCGGGAGCATATGATATCAGTTTTGAGAGATTCAAGTTGTGTTGGATTCAAATCGATGAGATCTTTGATTTGGAGTTGGTTTCAAGAAGTTTTGGGAATTTTCATTTTTTAGCTTAAAATTGATCACCTAATTACACATCCTCACTAGGAACTTTTGGAATCCAAAAGTTTACTTCCCTAGTTAATATAAAGAGGCTAGAGCTCAAAAATGCCCAAACAATCAATCCAAAATGCAAAATTTTCAATTGGTTCCCTTCAAGCCCCAATCAAGGAACTTCACTTATCATCCTCATGAAGACCTATTGTCCTGTTAAGAATTCAATGATCATTCTTATTGTTGTATCAGGAATAAAATATTGATGAGTTGAATCTGAACATTCTCTCTACTCTCATCTTTGCATGGCTCCAAAAATACTTCATCTTGAAGTTGAAACTGTTGAAGACAAACTTGACTCCATCTTGGAATTCAAAAGAAAAATAAACTTGCTTTAATATCTTCAAGTTGAGCTTGTACATGAAAAGTACACTGCTACAAAATTTTCCATGATATGATTTACCTTGCTTACAATACATAGTCATTTTACACAATCTTGAAAACAAAGATTCAATTCACACAAGCTTCAAATTGACTACTTGTATCAATGAACATATGACAACTTGTAGACAACTTTGAACAACAATCTTGTACATTCACAAAAGCAATTAAACATGTGGACTATAATGAGTCAATACATACGTCATTAAAAAACATATGCTTGTTGAACACAGTGACAATGAATGTTCACTTTACAAAATTAACTAAACAGGTAATGACAACATGTAATTACAAAATTTTACAAAACAACTTTACAATAAGTCTACCCAAACTTTGCCTCTCCTAGGCTTATGGGTTCTCTTCTTGCACCATCTTGCCTTGAAGGTCACTTAGGATTGTGGAGAGTCCTCTTTGCCACCTCTTGTTTCCCTTGCATTATGTAGCATAATATCTTTACCTTTCATTGAGAGAATCTCTGGATGTAACTTCCAACATTGTTCAATGTCATGTCCATGCACCTTGCAATGAGCAGAGAAAAACTTCTTCTTGTTTGCGTACATAGAAGTTCTCTCATGTGAAAGAAAGTTGTTATGCTTGATGCCTAAAATTTGGTTCATTCTTTCAACAATTATCATACGTTACTCACATGCAGTCACCCAATGGTCAATAGTGTCACAAAATGTACAAGGGTACTGATTCCACAAGTATTCAAAATTTCCATGCATTGGAAAACACTCTTGAGAGTTATACATGTCTCTAGGGTTGCAGCTTCGACAATTTTAACAAGGTGGTGACATCTCATGCTCATATGTTTTAAGTACCTCAAGCCATTTGGAGCATTCCCCAAACTCCTTTTGACTGTATCCCAATCCCATATACTTCGGTCTCTCCTCAACCATAATTGAATTGGTAATACCTTGGCCATTATGTCGAGGCTTCCACCTTCATATCCCATATTGGAAAGAAAATTCATACCTATGCCTTTGGTATGTTGCTCAAATGCTGCAAAAGAGTTGTTATGCATATAAATGGAAGGAGTGGAACTTGAGATGCTAATTACCTCCTTAAATTTGACATTCACTTTTCATATTTTGATGATGACGATGATGGCCAACTTGTAGATGAGTCTAGCAACCCACTCCTATCCATTGGCATATGGTGTGCTTATTGAAGTTGTTTGCAAAATGCACATGCAACATCTTCCACATATGGGCCAAAACCACTATTTGAACCATGACAACATACTAGCCTCATTCTTGAGGTTTCTCTTGCTGGTACTAGAGTAGAGATTTTTGCAACTTTCTCATCAAGAACTTGTTACAAAACAAAGTGCATGTGTCTCTTCTCCTCTTCAGTTATCTCTAACATCCTTCTCAACTCTATGTTCTCCATCCAAAGAGCCAAATTTTTCTCCTCTACCTCTTGAATACTCTTTTTTTTTCCCATTCTTACAACTTGGTCAACTGGTTCTCTAATACCAAACTGATTTGAAATTGGATTGGTGATTTCCTCCTCTTTTCCAAAATCAACTAAAACAAAAATTAGGGATTTCAAGATTAAAAATGGGTCTTGAAACAACAGGTTTCCAATATCTCTTCAAGTCATGAATTAGTCTTCATATTTAACTTAACATAATGAACATAAGAGCACATAATCCATGTAGGAATAATGAAAAAGGTTTGTTTACAGAGTTCACCCCTCCTAGGCTACATCTTCGGGCGTGTCAACATGACTAGACCACTCATATATTCAATATCAAATGAAGTACTTAAAACTTTGATGCAATTAAATATGTGGTTATTACCCCTACAAGGTAATGTTCTTTTACAAGAACTCTCACGAACAACAAGAACTCAAAGCATGTCCTACAAAGATGACATACTTCAACTGAAAAGAGCTAAAACGAGTATGTGAACACTTCAATTCCACATTGAAGCACATAAACAAAACTACATGTTAAGATAAGATGAAATTGAGTTGAAGCTTGTTGATTACAGCTATTGTAGTAGCCTTATGGAAGTGAGAATACCAATACAAGGTCTTCTCCATGCCCAAATACTCCTCCAGAACTGCTTCCAAACCCTGACTAATCCATACACCTTTAGTATCAAACCTTCAAAAATAATCTGTAGATGTACTCAAATCAGAAATTAGAGGTTATCAATGCATTCATAACATCCAAAAACCCCTAAGTAGCCTCTTTCTGAGCTCAATTTGGATAAAAAAATCATAAATTTATCAGCTTTCAAGATCTCTCATGAATTTCATTGTTAACCATCCTACAAATTCGCCCTTTTGTCTATCAATTCTAGAAATAGGCCTCAAAAATCACTAACGAAGTGACAATTTTGCTACCTAATGGTGCAATTTGTTGGATAGTTAATTTAGCCTCGAACTTCTTAATCCGAAAAACACAACCACATTGGCCACATAGGGCCGAGGGTTGGGCCTTAATGCCTGCCCCCACCAGTTAAACCCCTAAAACTCAAGGACAAGGTCCTGTGAGGTACCACAGGTTCGAGGTTTGGATCAATGGCCTGCTCTACCTGTCGAAGCTCCCAATCCATAGGCACGCAGTCACGTTGGCGACATATGACCTCGAGGTTGGCCCCCTGTCGCAAGCTCCTCCACCTACACTAAACTCTGTGCTTGTGGTCACATCAAGGGCCATATGACCTCAAGCTAGGGCCTAGCCTTCGCGTCCTCCTCAAAGACCAGGGTTGGTCCCGTTCCTTAGCACCTTCAATTGTTGAACTCCCGTGCTTGGTTCTAGTTTGGTGGTGGTATATGTTGGCACTAGAACCATGGGATGGGGCTAAGCCCATGCCCTTGGTTCCCCCGCCTATGGTCTTGTGGGCATGGGGTGACCCTTGTTACCAAAACAAATAAATTTTAAATAACAATATGCGCCCATAGTTAATAAGAACCACTTGTGCCCTAGCGGTAAGGCATTGCACTTCTCCTCAACCGGTCTTGTGTTCAATCCTCGGTGAGGCCCATTCGTCCATAACATAATTTTTACCAATATCGAAATACCACATGACGACCTCCAATTGGGCCACATGGCTCCCATTCATAGGGCCACTTCACAAACAACCACCAATCAAATTCAACCACATGCACCAAAACGAATGAATCATAATGTGCCACTTGTTAGCTTCTGGTTGGCTCATACCTGTACAGTCACCCTACTGACTTAGTAGTATGGTCAACCTAGTCAACAACCCAGTCAACAGGCCTGCTCAAATTTTGTTTGTTTGGGAAAATGATCAGATCATGATATCGGGAGAATAAAATATCAGTTTTGAGAAATTCAAGTTGCGTTGGATTCAAATTGGTGAGCTCTTTGATTTAGTGCTAGCTTTAAGAAGTTATGGGAACTTTAATTTTTTAGCTTAAAATTGATACCCTTTAATTTAGTTGTTATGTTGGACTCAGCTTCAAATCCAAGAACACTACAATATTTAGAGATTTATTGTGCTTCTAATATTTCATTTAAATCTCCAGTCCCTTTGCCAAATTTTTTGTTGAAATTGAGTTGTGTATCAGCCTTCTCCAACTCCTTCTTCAACAACACAATTTCTCCTTCAAGTGTTTCACATGCTTGTCCCTTTTCATTCAGTTGTTGGTTCAGAGAATCCTAAATATTCTTGCCCTCTTCTATTTGCAAAAGTAATTTCTTGACAGCTTCAGCCTTTTCTTTTATCAAAGAATCCTTTTGGGCTTTGTTTTTCTTCATTATCCTCTCTATTTCCTCAAGTTCACTTATTAATTCTCCTTCAAGATCTATTTCTCCCTCTTCATCATCATAATTAATTAACTTGACTTGCATATTTTATATGGCCATCACCATAAAATCCTTAGGGATCTCATCATCTTTGTCATCATCTGAGGATTGGCTAGGTTCACTTTCTGAGGATATTTCTCCTTGAACATAAAAAAACCCTCTTCTTAGCCTTCTTTCTATCCTTTTGAACTTTCTTGAATCTTTCTTTAGAATCATAATATTTCTTCTTCTTTTGAGGACACTTTGATGTATAGTGACCAACTTTTCCACAATTAAAACACTTAAAGGGTAGCTTACCGTTATACTTGTCTGATCCTCACTTGATCTCCCTCACAAAGTTGGCTTCTTCTTCCTTTCATTCACAACATGATTCGTCATGCTCCTCCTTACACTTATTTTCTGATATAAAGGGTGATTCTTTGGCTACCACCTTGCCTTTAGAAATCCTCATCTCATAGATAGTGAGTATACCAAGTAGTTGATCTACAGTGAGAGAGTTCATATTGGTCATTTATTTAATGGCTAACACTTTGGGATTAAACCTCTTAGGAAGAGATCTTAACTCTTTTTGAACTACAACAGCTTCATCTAGCTTCTCATCAAGCCCTCTTATGGTGTTCACAACTTCATCAACTCTTAAAAAATACTTTGCAATATATTCATCATCATGCATACTTAAAGACTCAAATTACATCTTAAATCCTTGGAGTTTGGATTTATTTACCTTGTTGTCTCCTTCATAGAAGCTTCTCATCTTGTCCCAAATACCTTTGGAAGATGTGCAATCCATTACCTTGACAAACTCTAATTCTAGTAGACCAGTAAGCAAGGCATTCATTTTTTTAACATTTCATGTGAACTCCATGTTTTGATATTTCATAATCATTGCTAGAAGATTTTGATATTCTTCTTCCACAACATCCCACACATCATCTCCAAGTGATTGAATGTAGGTCTTCATCATCACTTTCCAAAACACATAATTTATTCCATTCAAAATAGGTGCCCTGTTGCTAAATCCTCCTTCCTAGTTTTCCATGGTCCTTGATCTTTCTTTTAGTTATTAAACTGATCTGAAGTAACTTGCTCTGATACCAATTGTTGGAGACCAGGACAATACTAGGGGGTGGGGTTGAATCAGTATTTTAGAAATTTTACCAATTTAAAACTTTCTTTCACTTAGTGCTAAAACATTAGGACACCATTAATTTCTTCAACAATTAATTGAAAATATCATGACAAGATATATTATTCGCAAACACAATGGAACACACAAAGGTCACGTAAATACTTCAAAACTTCTCTTTAATTCATTCATAAGGCAAGCTACAACTTTTTGTTACAATTTTCTAGCTATAACCAGGAAGAAGCTAAAACTCTTTGATTTATCATCTACCACTAAATGGAGCTACAGCCCCAAATATTCACCAACACCCACTGGAAGGAGCAATAACCCATGATCCGCAAACTACAACTTGCTTGACACTCAATGGTTCATCTTCCATCCATTTTCATACTAGAAACAATTAATGCCAAGTTTGCCTTCAAGTGAAACAATTTACTTCTCAATCAACAATACCTTCAACAATCTCTGATTACTGAGTACACCAACAGCTTCACCTCTCAAACAAAATTATCCAACCTTCTTACTCGATCCTACTTATAAATAATTTAGCTTGATATTTTTGTTGTAAACTAGATCAATACTAGGGGGGGTGTGAATCAGTAGTGATGGCCTTTGTATCAATTTTAAATCTTTTTACTGGATTATCAATTTGCAACACACGTACAGAATATTAACTTATCAAAACATGTAAGCATCAATAAACTCAAATCATAATAACCATGATAAATATAAACACAAGCATGCACACCTAAGAACACAAGTATTTCTGGTGGAAATCCTTTCGAGAGAAAACCAACTTGTTGTTGTTGTGCTTCTCAATTATTCTATTAATATTATAAACAAATTTTACATGGATTATCTTACACCCATAAGCCAAAAGACTTGGATTCCTTCACAGTATGTTGGCACCTATCAAACAAGAAAAAATTTCCTAACATGGATCTAAAGAAATCTATCAGCTGGAAGCTCCCACGACCAACAATTCTCACCCAACTACCATTTGACTATCCCAATCCTATTAGATGAATAAATCTCTTCCTCATACTAAATCCTCTAAATCATTTCTACTATGAAGCCTCTACACCTTCACTTCCTCCATGTGAACCATGTTTCAAACATTTTCAAATTGGGTTCTTAATTCACTCAACATGAGAAACCAAACAGTTCCATCATTCTGTTCATCAAATCTGAATCAAAAAAAATTCCTAGAGAGGTTTATTTATTCTCTTCTACTCACAACAATATATTCTCTCTAACACACCACAAGCTTCCAATTTGTTTCCACAATCAACACATAAAATATGAATCTTCTTCTCAACTCTATCTTTAATTTTTGCACACAATACACTGATAAAACACTGCAAATTCATGTGAGCAGTTGCTACATTCTATACTCACTCTCAAGGCCCTCACAATGGAATACTCACACACTCTCAATAAATACAACCAAATTGACTCAAAGCCTTCTTCTATTTATCATTTTTCTGTGATGATTAACTTAGTAAATGCTACAGATTATGGAGCACTCAACAAATATTTTCACATGCTTCAGATTTGGTTAAGATAGGCTTCTTGTCTAAATCAAACCACTTACTCCACTATTATTTTGATATCTTCAAATTTAATTAGCTTCTAGAGGCCCTATTACCTATTACAACCATATGCCAAAAAGTTATGATCATAAGTTTCACCACAATACCTAAATTAGCTTAGTTGTGTGAGGAATGCGGAGAAAATATCGTGAAAAATCTCGGTCACATGCACAACACAGGCTATATTTGACTAGAGCTCCTCATTCGCTAGCACAAGCCTATCTCCTAGTGACTAGAGACTTCCATTCACTCTCATGACCCATCATCCATGTGACTAGGGCAGAGGATAGTCAAAGTCATCTTTCCTCATCTCAGAACCTACCCAAACTTCTTCCAGAGCTTAACAAGCCTCTATAGGACTTCTGGAAGTCACTAACACCTCTGCAACACTTCATCAAGTCACTACCACCTCACTATCATCATCATAAGTCTTATTAAGTTGACTTGGATGCCAACCAACAACCATACTAACACTTGGTCCGCCAAACTACTCCACAAGAAATTTTCCATGAGTATGCAGCTCCAGAACATTTCAAACATCCTTCAACACATGTACAGCCATATCAAGCATTCACTGACACTTGTAGATACTCTCCAAACCCAATGTATAACATCATCAGCATGGGATACCTAAATCGAGACATGGATACCTAATCAACAAGGCTCCTCAACTCTTACTCTTGTAGCAGCCACCAACACCTGTATGCAGCAACATGATCAAGAGGATCATAACAACTCTAAGCTAGTAAACATGCCAAGAAACATCTACACATCATCCATACACAAACCACTTATAAGCATACATACACATGCATAACCAACTCACCTACAACCCACGCAACCAAGTTGACATCAATGCCAACCAACAACACATCTACAACACTGCAACACATATCAATGCCAACAATTTTTGGCCTCTTTTCTTTTGTTGTATTGTTGCATGAAACCATATTTTTTCCTTTGTATTATTTACAAATTTCTCTATGACTATTTTCATCAAGTTTTTTGACCCTGATCATCCTTTTCTGCAAGTTAAACTGATCAATTTCACTTATTTTAGCAATTCTAGCCTTTTATATGTTTTAGCAGAGCTTCGTTATTTTTATCAATTTGTTGAATTTGGCTTAGCTGGAAAATCTACTGCCAAAACTAATAGTTCCATCATTTTTAGCTAATCCCCTTCTGTGTTGGCCCACCCTTCTTTTTCCTCCATAAGACGCTGCCTGTGACCGTCGGCTAAGCCTTTTAGGCACTAAGCCCTCTATCCTGTCGAGGGCTGAATTCCTTTATTATTTGCTTTGTGCCCTTGGTCTTATTTCTATGCAAAATTACCAAATGCCAATGCTTATGCCATAGCTCTCTCTATCTTAATGATTTCCCTTTGCGCTTCCTTATTTAAACTTATGGGATTTTCTTTAGAAATCTTAGCTATAATCAGGATCTCCTCAACACCTTTTAATTTCCCATTGCTCCATTTGTTATTAGAATAATGTTTCCCAACTATTTATGGGAAAACTAGTGTCTTTTCGATCGACTAGCCCTCTAGGTTTGGCAGCTAACCTAGAAACAACAGTTCAAAGTAATTCAACGATATCTTCTATGCGCAATAGATAAGAGAAAGATGAGAGGACCAACCTGGAACTTCCTCTTAATCCTTTGCTTGATCTTTCTCCCCCTTGATAGAGCTCGCAACTCCTCTCCATACTTAACCCGCTTGAACAGTACCTATAGAAACATAGTAGCAAAGAACCATCAAAGCATCTTGATCTATTGTATCATAAGCATTACAGAATCAGATGTATAATGAACATACAATGGCATTCACAAATAATAACATTCACAAGTGCACAATTATATGGAAGAAAACTTGAAGAACTTTATTAAATAGAAGTGAGAATTACAACCCAGTTGTTTGATCTAGCATCATCCTCCCAGCATGAATCCCTCTTCACCTCATGAAATAGCAAGATCACACCAACAATACAATGCTCTTTCTCAAATACAAACTATCAGCACTTCGTTGCAATTCCCAATATTCCAGCCTCTGGATCTCTTAGATGAGGAATCCATTTATAGATGTGTGCAAGGTTGTGAGTCATCTCTGGGGTTTTTATTAGTGCCATTCCACTTGTTACAATTGGTTCCACTTGGAGATTTCTTGGATCCCTACTCATCCCTAAGCAAATTCAAAGAGGCAAGTGTCATAAGAGAAGTTTCTAGAAGATTCCATGAGTATCCACTTAGCAAACTATCTTGGAAATTTGTCCATCCTCGCCCATCGCACCCTATAGAAGGCCTAATCAGTATGCATTGCACTTGAGCAGTGTACCACTTAGTATGCATTGCACCTAGCCATTGTAGCAATTAGTATGATTCAGTTTGGGCCATTTCTGGGTGGTTTTTCAGGTGGAACTTTTTGGGAATGATGTAACCAGATGACCAGATCTTTTAGGATATGAAACAACACTTTTATGGTTTGAAGAGCCCTAGTTTATCGACATATAATATTGGGGTTGAAGTGCCCAAATATGTCTATAATAGTTTCCCCCTAAAGCATGAAGTCATAAATTTTGGTGCCGGGTGAAATGCTTTATCATGAGGATCTGAGGTTTCGAACTGGAAGGTGACCTGTATAAGATCCAATACAATACATCATCATAATATAATTTTCATGATCTAATTGAGGCGGGCATTCCCATGCTTAGTTTTATAAATTCATTTCAAGTACATAGTACAAGTATTTGTCTGCATATGCAGACTAGTGATTCTTTAGTTGTAGAGTCATCATTCTTGGTCTGGATGACCATCTGTGCAACTTCTATGTACATTTGATGTCTTTATATCCCTGAACATATCGTAGCCTAGATGGATGAAACTAGATCTAGTGTCTTCAACACTCATTCAGTCTTCGCCCGATGTACAAGTCGATCCATGTGAAAAGATGTTCTAAAGTCGAACATGGAAAGACATCGCCTGATTACCAACCAATAATGTGAGTTGTTAACAGACGTGAGAGGAAACACCGATAATGATAATGACCCTCAAGTTACTATAGTACAATTCACGTGGTGTGAATATATGATCTGATGTCAAACACCACGCAAAATCTTTCGGTCGAAGGCCATTGACGTCAACCTGTCGCCGGAAGTGAGAAGCTTGCCATTGAGGCATGCAAGCTTCAAAGTACTGAAAGGGTTGTTTCTAGGTCAACTTCATGGATAATGTGTCGATGTCGATAAGAAGTGACCCATCGTAGGAGGTCCTTAATGTATCCCACATCTACGACACGAAACAAAGCAAATGATTTCTGGAGGTGAAAATATTTGACGACACAAGGTTCAGAAATGGTGGTCATCAAAAATGAAGGTTGAAGGTATTGCAGTGGATGAGGCATTAACTGGGTTTGTGGTTTCTCAACTGAATGACTTCTCTTGAACATGTCGGCGACACTGAGATGGATTGGTAGCGTTAACCCCAAAAGATGGATGGTGTGAAGGACCAATGGTGAGATAACCGGTAAACAGAATAACCCAACCCGACTCAATCGTGGTGATGGAGTGAAAGTGTCATGTTCAAGAGCAACATGCTACCATAAATTTATTCAAGTTTTCTTCCCTTTTTCCCCAATCATTGCTGACCAGTACCTCTTTATTTTTGGAAATCTTCAGGAGGATAATATATGCTTGTTCTATAATCTTCCCTTCGGGAAAACCTATTGCTATGTTTTAACGAGTCTAGCGACAGTGAAACTCGCTCTTGTCTAGAATTGACAAGTTTGTCGCTATTGTTTTAACGAGTTTAACGACAAGGATAACTCGGTCCTTTTCATGTTTAGAGAGTTTTAAAAGGGACGAAAAGGAAAATCCAACAGTTCTTTTTCATATCATAATCCCTTAAGTCCGAAAAAGGATAAAATAATACAAAAGGGATGACTTTTCCAATCACTTTAACAAGTCGAAAAAGACAAGTGCTCGAAATTTTTCATGATATAATCCCTCAGGTCCGAAAAATATTAAAATGTATAGGAGGGATGGCACTTCCAATCACTTTAATGAGCGGGAAAGGCCAATTGCTCGACAATCTTTTCATATTTAATGAGTCTAAAAAGAGTTTAAAGGGGACTTGATTTTGAGGAACGAGTGGTGTCTAGGGTAGCAACTGGTTCCGAGTAAGCTTGGAACTTCTCAAAACATGGTGATTTATGTAAAGAGGCTAGCTAACAAGACCACTCATCACAGTTGTTCCTCAAAAAGGGTAAACAACCAAGTGGAAGCATATGATCAGCCAAAAGAATGGAGGTGATGGGAGGTACACAACTAAGGCTCAAAAGGCTGATAGCATGCCAATCACAAAGGTTAATTACTCTAGGTGGGTTCATTTTTTACGAGCTTAAACCATGGGGGAACTATGCTTGGTAGTGGGTTTATTTTTTAACGAGCTTAAACCATTGGGGAACTATGCTCAGTGTTTAGTTTTTTTCTTTTTATGCAAGCTAGAAATGACAAAACTAAAAACACTAGAAAAGACAAAACTAAAAAGTTATAAAAGCTAAAAAGTTAAAAAGCTAAAAAATGAAATAGAAAAGGTTTGCATGCCCCCCAGCATGGTGAAAAGGAGAATCTCCAATAGTCGTATGGAAACTTCTGAGGTTAGGTAGGATGGTTTCGTCTGCAAAATAGACAAAACACTTCCTTGTCTTCGTCCGCAGAATAGATAAAGGTGAATGGTGTGTCAGACCAATCACATAACCTTTAGGGAAACAATGTTAGGTAGGATGGTTTTGTCCACAAAATAGACAAAACACTTCCTTGGCTTCATTCGCATAATAGACGAAGGTGAATGGTGTGTTAGACCAATCACATAATCTACAAGGACACTTATCTTTTCAGTTGGGTTCATCCATAGAATAGATAAGGATGCATGCCCCCTAAGCTTCATTACATTCACCAGATTACTCATGGAAATCGCGTGGATGGAATGAAGGTTGGAGAGACACTTTCGATGCAAAAGGACCATTTAAGGATAACGTTTGACTTGGAGTTGTGCTTGAACCGGGAAATGAAAGCTGGTCAACAGTGACAATTTTGTCTTCATGTGGGAAGCACATTACTCAGAAGAGTGTTGAAACAATCACTTCCATGTTATAAACATAGTCACATCCAAGGAGTAGATTATAATCTAACAGTCCTGGGACTACCATCACATTCAAGTGAACAATTTTCTTCCCAAAGTTATCGGTAACTAAGGAAGGATCCCTAACGGTCAGTTGGTTCCTTTATTAAAGCCTGACAGATGCTGTGTAACAAGTATAAGCGATGGCAAACCAAGTTCTTTCCAATCAGTTGAGGAAAGGATACTCGTTGATACCCCATCATCTATGATAGTGCCAAACATGATCATTTTGTAAACTTGCACTATGATTTGGAAAGGTACATAAGAGGGAAGGCGGGATCTTGCTAGTCGATTCCAATCAAAGGAAGTGACCAAACTGCTTGGAGGGGGTACCGAATAAACAGAAGAAATAACCCCTTGATTTACTAGAACTGGGGGATTTTCTTCTTATTGGCAAGGAACAGGCAGATTGCCCCAAGTTCATCAGAATTTGAAGTAACAAAAAGAATTTGAATGGTATCGTTCTCACTCTTTTCAGGAGGGTTATGATCTCCTGAAGGTAAAACTGGGTCAACTGTCACCTTCTGTTGACTTTGGTCGAGTATAGACTTAGAAGATTCACTTTCAGTGAGAGGCGTTTCGACCAACAGTTGATTTAAGTCAGTCATTTGTCCAACTAGTAAAGGACTTGGGGAGATTTTCCTGTAGCTAGATGGAAGTCGTTGCAGTGATGCAGGATGGTTATCCAAGACTCTTTTGGCTTCACCCAAAAAGGGACAAAGGTGAAGATGATGGTTCCCTTCACATAATTTACACGGGAATGTAACCTTTCTCGTCTATTCATGAACTTTACTATCACTAGTTGAAGGTTTGTTATCAACATGATCTCCAGTAGTTGATGTTACAGGATGGTGCAAACGGGGAGACCATTCTCTCAAGATCCGAGGAAAGCAAGGATAGTCTCGATAAAAATGATTGCCCGCACAAATCATGCATGGATATTTGGCTTTGGAAAGTCTAGTGTTCGGATTTTCTCTAGATGATGCATGGTTGCCCCCTTGCTGAATTGGCTTCTTGTTCTTCTCCTTCCCTTTCCTCTTCTTCTCAGTCACTTGGTTATTAGCATCGCTACTTTCACCAAGCAAAGAGGAAGAAAGGGAGGGAGAAACAAACGAAGAAGAACGTGAAGGGTCAACTTTAGTATCAACTGGATGCTGATTCGATTGCAACAGAAACGCGGGATTTTGAATCATAGAGGTTGAGAACAGCCATACCGGCAAGACAATTGTAATTCCCGGAAAGGAAAATGTGGCCATATATGGAGAACCAATATTTCCCCAAGAAGAAAAAGGGCTAGGATTACCCTCAAAAGGGATTCCTTGATTGGTGGATCCTGGATTTGTCTCCATGTATCTCAACCTAAGATCAACTAAGGAACATGGATGTTATTCCAAATTCAATTAATTTTAATACCGCTTTGACACAACTTTGCTTTTTCAATTTTTAATATTTGAGAAAATGCTAAAGATGACTCTACTCCCCTTCGATTTTTAATGAGCCTGAAGTGACAAGTGCTTAGATGGACCTTTTCTTTTAAAGAGTCGAAAAGGAACAAAAGTGACTACTTTGGAAAATCTAGATAGAGGGATTACCAAACCAATCACAAAACTGCAATATACACCTTGGTGATAAATTAAAGAGAAATTACCAATGACTTATGTATGGCAGTCAATCTTCCCGAATGTTGTGTTCAATGCATTGCGATCGATAGGGCAACAAACTCGGCTTCCTATGGATAAAGGATATAAGCCTATTGTGGTCTCCCAATATATACTCGATGGTAAGGGGAGCACAATTTTGTGCTAGCAATTGTCGTATCAAGGAGGAGGAATTACCCAACCTTCAATGAAAACGATAGTTACTAGTATTTACGACACTGGAACATGTCTCTAGCCTAGACCTCTAGATGTGTTGCGTTAGGTTCCAAAGTGTTATTAGGTTCATTGAGATTTATTTAGAGTTGATCTTGTTTAAAGTTTGTCTTTTAATGGTTCACCGCATGATTTTGATTTAAAATTCCTAAAATGCAATCTACAATGATAAACAATTGTTGTTTATTTTGATCAATGACAATCCTAGCTACTAGGGAAAGAAGATTACAATTTCTTTCAAACAAAGAGCAAAGAGCACACACTAATGAACTTTCCTAAATCACTTTTCGCATACAAACTAAATGCAAATGCAAATGCATGTATTTTTTCGTTCCCCTTAATGTGAAAAATGCCAAAAAGGAAAAGTAAGTGTAGCAAAGATCTGAAATATTTTACTCAAAGCGACATTTTCGACAATTTCGTTTTTCAAAATAGAAAGGAAGACTAAACGACACTTTTCAATTTCGAATAGAAAATGCTTTCGACACTTCGAATATCAACTAATCAAATCAAATACATGACAAAAAGTTCAATCGACTATCCAAGGAAGGAATAATCCATGACACTTCTCTTTTTGACACAAAACGACAGTTACGACACTTTTTGTACCAACACGACAGATCGATTTAAGCAACTTTTTGACAAAGGATTGTAAATGGTGGACAAATACATAAAAACATTTACTAATCCTAATCAATGGAGGCTAATCTATGTGATGCAAGAAGGCTTCAGTAATGAGGCATTGTTCATAAGTAGCAAATCAACTAAACAAGACTGAAAACAAGGACAAAAACCCCAAATTTCTAGAATGGAAATAGGTTCAGTCAGTCATCGCACCTAGGCTTCATGGAAACAGGGATGCATCGCACCTAATACACTCAGGAGGTGTGATTCTTACTGGTTCATAGTGGCAGACAATGCGATGGGCCAGGGAGCGCAAATAAAGTGGGTTTTGGCACAAATTTGCAACTGTTTTCAGTGAGTTAAGCTGAGCTATGATGGACGGTAAAGAGCAAAGTACAGAGGCAAGTCTTGAGAGGTTGCTGGGATACCAAAAGGGGATCTAGAATGCTTGTAATTCAAATGTTTAATTCATAAACTAAACCAGATATTGACTGAAGCATCATTCATCTACTATGCAATTGCAAAGCAAGAGCAGTTCGAAGGCCACCTGGCTGACTTCAGGCTCTTTCTATAGTTTATAAAACAAACAACACCAACAAACAAACATCTATTCACTCCCTAGCCGAGTCGCCATTTTGTTCCTGGGAAAAATAATGGCTTTTCAATCGATTAGCCCTCTAGGTTTGTCAGCTACCCTAGATACAACAGTTCAAAGTAATTCAACAATTTCTTCTATGCACAATAGATAAGAGAAAGATGAGAGGACCAACCTGGAACTTCCTCTTAATCCTTTGCTTGATCTTTCTCCCCCTTGACATAGCTCGCAACTCCTCTCTGTACTTATCCCGCTTGAACAGTACCTATAGAAACACAGTAGCAAAGAACCATCAAAACATCTTAATCTATTGTATCATAAGCATTACAGAATTAGATGTATAATGAACATACAATGGCATTCACAAATAATAACATTCACAAGTGTACAATTATATGGAAGAAAACTTGAACAACTTTATTAAATAGAAGGGAGAATTACAACCCAGTTGTCTAATCCAACATCATCCTCCCAGCATGAATCCCTCTTCACCTCATGAAATATCAATATCACACCAACAATACAATGCTCTTTCTCAAATACAAACTATCAACACTTCCTTGCAATTCACAATATTCCAACCTTTGGATCTCTTAGATGAGGGATCCATTTATAGATGTATGCAAGGATGTGAGTCATCTCTGGGGTTTTGATTAGTGTCATTCCACTTGTTAAAATTGATTCCACTTGTTACAATCGGTTCACTTGGAGATTTCTTGGATCTCTTACTCATACCTGGGCGAATTCAAAGAGGCAAGTGTCATAAGAGAAGTTTCTAGAAGATTCCATTAATATCCACTCAGTAAACTGTCTTGGACATTTGCCCATCCTCGCCCATCACACCCTACAAAAGGCCTAATCAGTATGCATCGCACCTAAGCAATGTACCACTCAGTATGCATCGCACCTGGCCAGTGTAGCAGTCAATATGGTTCAGTTTGGGCCATTTCTGGGTGGTTTTTCAGGTGGAACTTTTGGGGAATGATGTAATCAGATAACCATGATATTTTAGGGTATGAAACAAAACTTTTAGGGGTTGAAGAGCCCTAGTTTATCGACATATAAGATTTGGGTTGAAGTGCCCAAATATGTCTATAACACCAACACTCTTAATCTAACACTTTTTTAACTGCTCAAAGAACAAATTGCAAGAAATATTCTCTCGGCCATGCTATCATGTGGGATTGCCACTTATGCTCTACCTATTGGCTGCAACTTTGAAACTGTGCCTTGTCATTCGATTTCCTATCTTCTAGAAAAATTGTTTTCGCTACATTTTATCCTTCCAAGGTCCTACTGTCAAGGTGATCACATGTTAATGTCATCCATGCCATGTGTATAACCTTTGATTGGTCCACGTATCAACTAGAAATGGTCCCTTTGGGTACCTAAAAATTCCAAAAGTTCATGCCATGTGTCCAACTCCTATTAGGTCTATGCTTATGTCATCACCCTATGTTGTTTGGTCCAATCAATATTATGCCACTTGTCCTCCATCAGAGAGGAGAGAGAAAGGGTCCTGAGGCCTTTGTTTTTCACCAATTTCCATTATTAAATATATAAAGGGTCTTAGCTATTTTCCTTTATACTACTCAATCCTTCCACCAGGCCAACACCCCTTTGCACTACCTCTTTTTTATCCCTTCGGGATTCACCTTAGGGATAGCCCTCATCCAACTGAGCTGTTGGAGTGGGGACCTATTGCTCAACACTTATTGGGTCATGATTTGACTCTGTGTCCTAGCACCTTTTCTCTTGACTCGCTCCCTTTATGTACAAAAAATAAACTTCAAGGTGCACCTACTGGGGTAACTCTGTCAAGATGGCTTCTCCTACTAGCATCATCCCACTCTACTTGTTCCAGCACTAGTTAACAACTGTCGAGGTATTTCTATTAGGCTTCCCCCATAAGGTTAGGCTTTCAGGTGGGATCCTCCTACATCCAATGGGAATCCTCTTTATTGTTGTGTTTTTGCACCAAGTCAACCCAATGCTCATTTTTACTACTCCGCTAACGTTTTAGCTGGGTTTGGCTGCTTAGCAAAACTTATTTGTGCACCAAAGGTGTCTCTAACCTATTTTATCTCTACTAACATTTGACTTGGGTCAACAACTTTAAATGGCTCTATATTTTCATCCGAGAGGCCATTTTCAAACATCTGCATAGCACTAGAAATGTTTTCTAGAGCTCTATCCATCTATGTGGGTTCCATCTGCAGCTGAGATGATCCGCTACTCCATAATTGGTTCCAAATTATCTGCACCATTCTTCACCATGCTGCTCTTACTTCTAGTTCTTACACATATACCAGTTATTGACATCAATTGAAAAATTGTTGCCATGTGTTGACATCAATGACAACATATTTCTAGCTATATGTGTGTGTGTGTGTGTGTGTGTGTGTGTGTGTGTGTGTGTGTGTGTGTGTGTGTGTGTGTGTGTGTGCATGTGTGTTTAAGTACATGTATATGTATACGTATATGTATGTATGTATGTATGTATGTATATCACAGAGAAGCCATACCAATATTCTGGATTGATGCCATAAATAAAAGTTAGGAACTATGACTAAAATCAATGGCAAGGAACATAGAGCGAAACCTTATATAAATCAGGGATTTCGTAGTGAAATATGTCCATACAAAGACTCATTGATACCAACCAAATCATAAGGATGTGAATACACAATCATGTGAGATTATAACCATAACCTATGAGATCAAGACCATAGCAAAATTGTATGCCAGCATGGTAGACTTATATGAGTGAGATAATATACCATAGGGAAATATCGATGATATTACAGAGATACCAAACATAGTTAACAATGCAAGGGTCCTATAGCGAGGAGCGAAGGTTGTAACCAATGTGAGGTCTTGTAGAGAGTGTTGTAACAAAGGAATGAAGATTTTCTTATAGAGAGCATTGTAATAGAAGAACAAAGATTGTAAACAGTGTGAGTTCTTATAGATATCATTGTAATAAACAAGAGAGATAATCTAAGAACCATATGAAGAATAGAGAGATGCCCCCGAGAACCATATGTGCCACTGAAATTGTAGACCAACTAAAAAATTGTAGAGAGATCTGAATTTTTATTATTGCTCAAGTTATTGACTTGATTGTGAATTTATAGTTGTTAGAGGATTTGAATGAACACAAGATTTTTTTCCAAGCTAACTTGAAATATATTTAAAATTTTAAATTAAATATTTTTCTCTCCAAATATTAGGGTCAACTCAATATGGAAAACCAATTTGTAATTTTTTTATTTATTAAGGAATTTCTCCCTAGTTGTCAATTTTAACACCTTCTTCACCAGTCAAGTGGGCCAAGTACTTCAAAAATATTTATTTGGACTCCGACTACCACCAACTCCTAATAGAACCAACTGATGTATGGAAGATTGCTTTTAAGTCCAAGGAGGGTCTTTTTGAACGGTTGGTCATGCCCTTTGATTTGATGAATTCCCCAACAAATTTCATGAGGCTAATGGATGATATCTTGTGGCCTTTCACCAACTATTTTTTGGTTGTATATCTGGATGATATCCTCATATTTAGCAAGAGTTGGGAAGAACACTTGCAGCATATTCAGTAGGTGCTTTACACTTTGTGGTAGCACAAGTTATGTGTTAACTTGGAAAATGCTCCTTCAACATTAACAATGTCCAATATCTAGGTTATATTATTGATGAGCAAGGTGTGCATGTGGATCTAACGAAGATCCAAGACATTCAATATTAGTTAGCCTCAATGACTCTAATAGAGTTTCGGCTTCTTGTTCCTTGCTAACTGGAATTAAAGATTCATTTTGAAGTTATTTTATATTGCTTGGCCCTTAATTCAAGTGACCACGATAGAGTAAAAGAAAATATTTTTTGGTCTGAGTCATAATAGAAGGCATTCGATGAACTAAAACACCACCTTTGCTCTACGCCAGTCCTAACTCTACCATATCTATAACAGCCATTTGAGATTGAGACAAATGCCTCTAATTATTATATTAATGTAATCCTCACTCAACAAGGAAATTTGTTGGTTTATCATAATGAAATACTCTCTACAATTGTTCAAAGATTCCACACCTATAATAAGGATATGTATTCCATCATGCAGGCCTACTTGCAATGGAAGCATTATATTCTGGGGAAGGATACAATCATCCACACTGATCACGAGCCTTTACAATTTATGCAGACACAAGGGAAGTTACAAAATTAATTTCAACAAAAATTTTCCACATATCCACAACAATTCCATTTGAACATCAAATACAAGAAGGGTAATGCCAATCATTTCGCATACTTCGTTAGTCGGCCCCTATTTATGGCACTGACCATAGTTCTCAACTATTGTGGGCACGAGACCTCTAGGTCATTCTAGAATTTTTGAGGTCTGAAATGGGACTGCTAAGGAATATTATAAAATAATAGTGGAAATAATAAAATAAGACTACATTACATCATCAAAGTTTAGAGGAAAAAAATAAAAAACTATTGTTTCAACTCATATTTTCAACTTATCTCCCTACGGGTTTACTTAAACTTTCAATGGAAGAACTTCTTGGATCTGAAATTTAATTCCTCATCCAATGAGTACCCATGTTGCATACTTTCGATGGACCTTGTTACACAAATAATTAGAAATACATGAAAAATATGATTATGAATGCCCCCACTCGAAATTTGAGCAAAGTCGAAGGGAGATAAGTTGAAAATATGAATTGAAAAAGTAGCTTTTTTTTTAATCCTTTACTTTTTTACTCCAAAAATGGTGAATAATCCCTCATGGTTTACATAATAATATTGAATCCTATTGGTTCTTATAAAGTTGATTTTGTTGTACATTTTTGTTTTGAGGCCCATTTTCTACCTCAAAATTTCTCTAATGAGCCACAGTTATATAAAAGTGACTCAAAATTTTCCACCACATACCAGATGTTAATGGAAAGAAAACAAGTTCCAAATTTCCATCTCCAGGGTGCATTGTAGTGCTACATAGGACACCTTTGTGTTCCTTCAAACAAGTGTGCCAATATGATCTAGGAGGCACAATATAGTTGGTTGGGATGGCACTTTATTGTAAGACAACGATAATACTACAAAAGTATTTTTATTGGCCGAAGCTTTGATAGGATGTTGACAAGTATCTAAAATCTTGCATATTTTGTGCCATTTCCAAACCAACCATTAAGAAGCAAGGTTTGTACACCCCTCTTCCTAGTCCTAATCGGCCTCAGTAATTTTTATACGGAATTTATACCTACGGATAAGTACATCTTCCCTAAGTGGGTAGTTACGCTTAGAACAATAGAAGGAAAGTGGCTTAACCTTTTCCTACAATAGATAAATGAAATAAAGGAACCTACTTGTGATATTTCGCTTCCTTTGATCTCCTTTAAATTGCTTACGTCACTCCCACTTGAACTGAATTCGCTCACTTGGTACCTGTCAACATAAACAAAAGATGACAATGATCAAAGAATATGATCTATCTACTATAGACAAATGGAATCGACAAGATTTGAACATATATGCATCATAGGTATAAACAAGAATATGGGAAAAGGAACAAACAAATTTATTGATTGATAGAAGGAGTTACACCCAATGTGGTTTTATCCTATGTCACTCATCGAGCTTAGTCCAAACCCTCATCACACTAATAGCACATCAATCCAGCAGCATAACATTACTGGACAATGATATAAAGTCTCAAACCAACAGTATTTCTCTACAATCTTCCAATTCCAGCCCCTGATCACTATGATGAGTGGTCAATTTATAGGGAAATGAAAGTGGTTTTGTCATAAATTGGGCCTTGAATGGTTTCCAAAATTGGAGTTAGTTTCCATGGAGAAAGGGATGAGAGGATAAAGGGATAATTGATCCATAGTCTATCCAAAGTCAAGCTCATAAGATGAGATAAGAGTTGGGAATCCTTCTAGAATGCTCTAGAATCAAGGAATATTCCCAAAATCCTATGTCAATTTCGCTCATTCTTGCCCAGCGTAGGTCAAAGTGGGCCTAAGTGCACTGCAGTGCAGGTCTGAATGGGCCTACCTTCTTTCCAGCACAGTTACCCCTGCCAAGGCTGCACTGGTGTCCCAAGGAGGCATTTCAGCAGGGTTTCAAGCTAAGAAACTTTTATGGATGAAAGCATTCAATTTGATGACTTTTCTAGGGCATGTAGCAACTGAATTAGGGTTTGATGAGCCCTAATTGTACTGATATGATCGTCGAGAGTGATGTGCCCAAATAGACCTATAACAGCTTCCCCCTAAATAGACATTGTAAGGGTTGGGTCGACGTTTCGAACCAGCTAATATGGTTCATCCTCTCACTACCCATGCTCTAAGAATCTCCAATGATGACCACCTTGATCAGGAGAAATCTCATCTTCTTGAGGTTTTTGAAAATAATGGGTACAGTAAATCCCAAAGCCTCAAGGCCTTCCACAGAGCTAGCAAAGAGCCAAGGGTTAAATGCGCCCTTGTTGATCATATCTCTAAGGTTTTTCTCCCTATATCCATGGAAACTCTGACAGCAATGTCCATATTCTCAAAAAGAATAATGTCTCCTCTTCCTTCCAACCTCTTAAGACCATTAAGAATTCTCTTAGATCGATTAAGGACCCTATTGACCCAAAGGACTCAAAAGGGGTCTACCTCATTCCCTGCTCCTGTGGTATCCCCTACATTGGTGAAATTGGTAGGTCTATTAAGAAAAGGATTAGTGAGCATGCTACTAACATCAAACAATCGCTCTCACACTTATGCCCTTGAAAAACATGCTGAGAAATTAAACACCATGTTTGCATTGAAGAATCAAAGGTCATTGCTAAAATTGGTCATTTCCATCACCAAAAAATCAGGGAAGCAATTGAGATTTAGAGGCATCCCAAGAACCTCAATAGGGATGATGGCTGGAAATTAAGTAAAAGCTGGGTTCCAGCTCTCACTTCTTAACTCCTCCATCCTTTTGTGGCTTCATATGTTTTCCCTCTCAGATTTATTTTCCCTCCTCCTACTTTTGGTTATACCTTCTTTGCTTTCCTCCTCTCAATGAGGTGAGCTTTCCTCTTGCTTAATATCCTTATTGAGGTTTTGGGTAATTAATATGTAACAAAATATATCAAAATCAAATGTAGTTTAAACCATATATTCTTAATAAAATTTTAGTTTAGGTCATAGTATTACACATTTTTCAACCTTATAATTTAATAATACTAGTAACCAATTTATTATATCCAAATAATAATATTATAAATCATTCTTGAATAATACTACTATTTGAATTAATGAATAATTTATTTATTTTTAGTATTATCACCTTCTAATTCATTACATAAAGACCAACTTATTACCATATAACTAACTTTTAACCTAATTATATAAATTAATTATTTTAACGGCTAGTTTTCTACCTGATAGGTCAACCCTTACGAATAAACTAATATTATTATTATTTAATATATCATGATAACAACTAGTTTTTTCCTAATTCACATTGACTAGGTCAACCCAAGCTTATAATATAATTTTATTATATTTTATTATTATTTAAATTAATAAATTGTGACAATTTCCTATAACTATTAATTATTTACTAAATAACAGCTAGTTTCTAATTAAATTTCATTCCACCAACGACTATTTTTAAATGACGAACATTGAACAATGATGCATCCATGCTATTTATTCTCTCAGATCAATTTATTTCTCACCATGTCTTGAGGATGAACCACATCAGTTGGTTTGAAACATCGACCCAATCCTTACAATGTGATTAATCCGGAAGGCTATTTTCTAAATTATGGATCACAAAAATCTTAGATCTAACATCATGATATCTTTGAATTTTTCATGAATTGTTGAGGGAAGGCATACCCATACTCAGCATATCAACTTTTAATTACATGTACATAAATCAGATAGTCATCTATAGATGTAGACCCATGATAGGATGACCATCTGTGTAAATCAATCGTATAAATGATTTAGTACTCTCCTGAAATCACAGCCCGGATGGATGAAACTAGATCTAGGGTCTTCTATATCGTCCAATCGTTTGCTCAAGAACTGGTCTAACCATTTGAAAAGCTGATCTGAAGTCGAACATGGGAAGGCAACGTCTCATTACCAGCCAATGATGTAAGTTTTTAACAAACGCAATAGAAATTACTGATAATGATGATGATTCTCAACGTACTATAGTACATTCTGCATGGTGTGAATAGATGTTTTGATGTTGAACACCATACAAAGTCTTTCAGTCAAAGGCCTGTGATGTAACCTATCACTAGAACTGAGAAACTTGTCATTGATGTATGAAAGCCTCAAGGTACTGGAAGGGTGTTTCTAAGTCAACTTCCTATATAGTGTGCTGATGTCGACAAGAAGCGACTCGTCGCATGAGGGCCTTGATGTATCCCCCATCAATGACACGAAACAAGTGTAATGATTTGGAAGATAGAATATCACTGACAACACAATGTTCAGGAATGGCGGTCATGAAAATGAAGGTTTATGAGTATTGCAAAGGATGAAGTTTACTAAGTAACTTCTCTTGAACATGTTAGCGACACTGAATGAATTGGCAACATTGACCCAAAACCAAAGTGATGGATGGTGTGATATACCATAGGTATGATAACCATCAAGCAGATAACCCAACCCAAATAATGACAGAGATGAAGTGAAATTGTCATGTTCAAGAGGGACTTGCTACCATAAAGTGATTTATCCCTTTTCCCATTTTCCCCAGTCATTGTTGACCAGTACCTATTTATTTTTTAACAAGCTTGAGGAGGATAACATATTCTTGTAGTATAATTCCACCCTTTGGGTGAATCCATCGCTATGTGATGTTTTAACAAGTCTAGCGAAGGTGAAACTCAGTCTTGTCATGATGGACAAGTTTGTCGCTATTTGATGTTTTAACGAGTTTAACGACAATGAGAACTCGATCCTTTTCATGTTTAGAGAGCTTGAAAAGGAACAAAAAAGAAACTCCACAAGTTATTTTTCGTAAATTTGTCTCTCAATTCTGAAAAAGCATAAAATAATACAAGAGAGAGCCTATTGACCATGTTCGATCAACATATTCCTTTTTCATAAGTAATCTGTCTCAATCGAGAAAAGGGTTAAACTTATATTGAGTAGATGTCATTTCCAATCCGTTTACGAACTGAAAAGAACAAGCGCTCAACAATCTTTTCATATTTAGAGAGTTTGAAAAGATCTTAAAGAGGACTCGGGGGGTTCCTTTTTTTATGTTTAACAGAGCTCGAAAAAGAGATAAAAGTATGCTCTATGGTCAAAAGTACAATTTATGATCATGCATGTCAAATTCATTATGTCAGTTGTAAACCTTCTTAAAGAACCACCAAACAGATTAAACATACCTATTTCATTGGTAAAAAATAGGTAAAAACTATAGTTTATTCATTTAATAAACAAGAAATAACCATAAAACAAGAATTTACCAAGTCACTTTTACCATTTGATATTTACCATTCAGTTTTGTGCTCTCAACCAGTTTTTACCTCTAACTTCAACAGCTGATTGCGGAAGATTCTGTGGATCATTCTTCGTGTCATCAGGACCAGGTAGGAGATCTACGTCTTCTCTTTCATTTAAGGTCATTCTTTTTCATTTTCAGGCAAATTTTTAGGGTTTTGGGGTCCCTAGGGAAAATTTACTATGCCCTGGGATCAGCGCAGCCCATGCATCAAAAACTGCACTACACTATAGTCAAGCAAAAGCGTACCTGCTCTACAGCGCACTCTCTCAAGACCAAGACTGCTTTGGGCATAGTTTAAAAATTTGTTTCATCAGTTTTACCCAAAATCTCTTCAATCTTTGCATGAAATGGATCCTAACTAAGCCTATGGTGTGATTTCAGACTTTGATCGGATCATAATGGCTATTACTTGGCATGAGAGAGAACACGAAGAACAGGATATGGTTTCCCTAAATGATCCTGGTCCTATTGAGGCCCTCAGAGATTGTGGGTTACTCAAATATTTCAAGTTGGTCGAGATGAGGCAACAATTAGAACTATTGCAGTTCTTGGTTCATTCATGGGATCCAGCGGAACAAGATTTTCACATAGGGGACAAAGTGCTCCCTATATTGATCAACGATATTTACTTTCTCATAGGATTGTCGAGACGTGGTTCCCCCATTTCTCTTTCAGGCTCTGCCTGTGGGGGTGAATCAGTGAGGGACTACATTGGACAATTCTTCCGGCCAAGTACAAACCCTAGCAAAGATGGGAAGATAAACATCAAGGATGTTCATGATTTTCCCTTGAAAACAATCATTTTTACTATCGTAAAGTTGGCGGGTAGTGCAACACTTCATCTGGTGAATAGATCATACATGCAATATGCACTCGAGTGTCTTGAGCCAACTATATTAACTAGCTTGAGGCAATACTTTCTTCTGTGAAAGAACAGTTGACTAAAGTAAAGAGCAGCAAGACAAAAAAATTTGGCCATGGTTCGATCTTAATTACTTTTACTTTGGAGAGAATTCCATTGATGCAGCCTCAGCATGTGTCATTAAGTTTAACTGGTCCCAGAGATCCACGGATGTAGAGATGGGTTGAGTTGATGGCTAGACATGTTGGTCAATCATCAATCTCATTTCCTATTACATTCTTCAATTGGCTCCATCGACAATACATTGTCATCAAGGAGCATCCATATGCAGGGATGGATTTACGTGGAGATCCAGATTTGAGATTACCTATGGGTGCTCAATGGGGTGCTATAGGTAAATTGTTTTGACCATATGTTTTTGATTTTTTGAGTTTTTACATGTTTTTGTGTTTTTTTATGTCTCCAAGACTAAATTAAAAATGTTCTCATGCATACAGATGTTGGAACTATTTGACCAATGGGTCATCAATAGGAGGCAGGTGAACCAGTGAGGAGAAATGTCATAAGACTAGTTCTCCAGGATTTGGATATGACCGAGACACTGTTGGAGTTGTGGGATCATATAGAGGGGTTAACCCTCGGTATGTCAGATGTTCGGATCGAGGAGTTACCGAAGAGACTGCAGCACCATACTATTGGTGTACCTAGTCGTTGGATGAGGCTATTGCGCATGATAGCTCAAGCAATGACCTATTATCATGAGCATCTTTAGGTATACTTAGGATGATTTACTGTATGCATTTTGAGTTTTGAGGTTAGACAACCAACATGTCTTGGACACAATTTTTTGTAAAAACTTGGAACATCTATCTATTTTACTTTCATTATTTTTATATGCTTATGTGTAATCCTATTTAACTGCTGATGTGAATTTAAAATTTACTTTTTACATATTTCGTAAATGTTTGTTTAACACATAGTTTGCTAAAGAATTAGTCAATGTGTTAAAGTTCCTGCAAATGTGTTGATATTGAATGTAATCAAAATGTCTTTCCAAGAGATGAACTCTAAGGAACATAAGATAAATAGTTGGATTTTGAACGGTATATACATTTGTAAGTTGTAGTACGACAAGTTGTGAGTCTGTCCTAATGATGATTCAGCAAATGCCAAGCAAAATGGCATCAGAGAAAATTTCGATCAATGCACTATACTCAGCAATATTGTCTGTAGAATGACTAATACAAATCCCTTGAAAACTCACTAACTCGCCACTTGGAGTGAATATGGCCCATGCTATAGAAGATAGGTTCTGCGTACTACAACACAATCAAGCTTCCAATGGGTGATGAACTTGGCTTGATGTGCCCTTTCTGCAACAAATCCTAAATCTGCCTTTTGATTTCATTATTCTCCAGAATATAGTATTGATATATTGGTCCATTTGGGAGTGGTGCACTCGAGGTCATGTCAACAAAGTGCTTGACCGGAAAGTGTAGGGGTACCCATATGGGTGAGGTGAAAATGTCCCTGTGCTCCTCCATGACCTTGTCCATCTACTACTACCGTGTGGAGGAGCCCTATCTAGAGGTCGTGGCCACAATATTCTTCTTTCCTTGAAGGCGAATCATAAGGAAAACAAATTTATTGGTCTAGGAAATGATCTTACTACATTACTTCACAATGATCCAAGAGATGATGGTAAGTGGTGCTACCTCTGGTATCATGTACAACTTATTGCCCAAAATAATAATAACAGTGTGAGGCCTAGACTCATACATAACATGTCACTTCCACAAGTATGGTTGTCTTAATAATTCATCATAAACCTCAAGAGGAGCAACATCACACAGTACCTCATCCGTGAAGGGCTTGATGTTGTAAGGGAGGCGACACTACTGGCTAATGCGGAGATCTCATCCTTGGTGAAGCCACCTGATGGTGTGCAATTGTGGCTGTGTTATGGTCGGTAGGCCCAGCCACTTCATGACCTCTGCTAAAATGAGTTTCTTTTAATTCCCACTGTCGACAATGAACTACAACGAATAACCCTTCACCCACATTTGTGAGTGGAAGAGGCACTCCCCCTTCTCTGGACCTTCGGGCTCATGCTTTTGGATATTGGTGGTGGCAACAGTGGCACTGAGCTCTGCATCGATAATATGATTCCCTTTGTCATTCCCCTTGTCGGTTTTTGACTCAAAGTCAAAACATGCATATGATTTAAATCCTTCAACTCAGCCTCTAGTGACTGCTTGGCCCAACACTCACTTGTAATGTGAGTGGGGATCTTATGGAATGATGGGCCTCTAAATTAGACATAAATTAAGGCCCATGCCTCTAAATTAAAACATAAATTAATACAATTGTTGGTTAAATAGAGGGTGTTGGAGATTTAGCTCCTAATTGTCTCGTGCATATTGAATGATATTCCTCATCATAAAAGTAATTGTTATGCACTCGTTTTCTGATTTGCTAATTAGTTGGATTTGAGAGATTTTGTCCAACTAATGGAGCTCCAAGTTTAGTGTTTGGTTGAGATATTTTCTCAATTAAATGATTGTATGGTTAACATAGTATTTTTATTGAGTCGGGAGGTGCTCTCTAGGCAGTATGGTAGAGATGTTGTAATGTAATGTAATGTAATGTAATGTAAACATTTTGACTCAATCAAAATAAAAATAACACTATTTTAAAATAAAAATAACTTGAAACTAAAATACAAAAAATAAAAAATATACTTTATTATTATTATCATTAATAGATTTGTTTCGAGTTGTTAAGATAAACTTGAATTGGTCAAGTTATCAATGGTTTTTGAGATCCAATTTTATGAGAATGCATGGTATTCATGTGGAATATAGTTTATTTAATGGGGAAATTAAACCAACCAAGACCCATCTTAACTTTGGATATACCAAGCATCCAGAGGGATCAACTCTCTTGAGATGCAAACCTCTTTTAGAGTGAAAAGTAATTTGATCCCTCTTAGCAATTGGTAGATCCAGAGTTAAGATGGATCTAGGTTGGTCTTATACCAATATTTGATGTATTTATATGTGCTTTTAATATAATACAAGATGGTTTTTGGTGTGTAAGAATATATTGTTCAATATTTCAAATTGTTTCATATTTTATATTTAGTTTTAATTTATAATAGAAAGATAGTCATTCATATATATATTCCAAATACCCCTGAACTAAAAAAATTAATTTATATTTAATCTCACTAGAGTACTCCTAAAAAAAATCAATTTCAAAAATAGTATTTTTATTTTGTACTAATTTTGATGTATTTATATATGTGTTTAATATAATACAAATTTATTTTTCATTTTTTTAACTTTTCTATTTTTTACTTAAAGGTTTTTGAACTTTTGGATCTCATATTTTCTTAATTTCTAAGAATATATTAGTCAATATTTCAAAAATATTTCATATTTTATATTTAATTTATAATAGAAAAATAACACACGTACTCCAAATACCCTTAAATAATAAAAAAAAAAAATTATCTATATTTAACCTCCCAAGGGTAGAGCGCTCCTAAAAATAAGTTCAATTTCAAAATTCAAACATCAATGGAAAGAAACCAAAATAATAATCATACTAATATGCCTGGGAGGATTCCATCTCCATTAAACTAAAGCCTTTAATGAGGAGGCATAACTTTGAGACTATAAAGGACCCCTCAAGAAAAGAACCAATAAACTGTCATTTTATTTCCATTACTTTTTATTGAATTAATTATTATATTTTTAACTAAATTTGTATACATCACAAAGGAAGAGTATATTGTAATAAGTTTGTGTCAAAATGCTTTTAATTTTAATTAATTTGCAAATTTTTAAAAATTAATTTCACCTCTTTCCATTAATATATTTTATTAAACATAATATTTTTTGATAGTTTAATTATTTAATTGTTGTCGTCCCTCTTTTCATAACACTATGTTCATGTACTAATAGAATATTAGCAATTTGATTCCTTCCACCAAGGTTTTGGTGTTTAAATCATGCATTTAATATAACTAAGTTACATGATCACATTCACCCCATAAAGATTCTCTACTTTTTGCATAAAAGACAGGTATTGAGCAGCAATGTTACATAGTACATCGGCTATTTTTTTGTTTTCTTTCTTATTTTTTTATATTATTACAATTATTTTTCTTTCTTATTTATCTAGTCCTGATGATAAACCATACTCATTGGTTCGAAACGTGTCGGCAAAAAATTTCTCTTATGTGATTTCTACCAAAAGACTTTGCTTAAAACAATTATTTTTCATTAATTATTTTTAATTAAAATTTTATAATTTTTTAACATTTATATTTTATTATAATTCAATTCATATCATTTACTATCATATTATTGATATTATTCTTCTTGATATAGAGAACACTTAAACATTGTAAATTCTAAAAATTTAATACAATCTTTATGAACTTTTATATTGTATGACCCATGGTTAATCTTTTTTTCAAAAATGAAAAAACCAATAAATTTTCTATTGATAAAAAATTTGTCTGCATATGCATAATATGCCAAGATATATGTTATTCCTCGAATAGTCTAAAACAAGTTTAAACCTATGTACAACATAGTAATGTATGACATCCATACACAATGTCGAGGTATATAGCTTTTATGTTATGTGCCTAAGATGATCCAAACTTACATAATCCAAATCTTAAATCTGACACAAAAGGTAGACTAACTAGTTGACATAATATGATGCCCAACATCGCATTAATCACAAAAATTATTGACAAAAAAGACAAATGTATCATATACAAATAAGAGTGTCTATGTAATACATATTTTCCCTGATCTTTGGAGAGAATCATTGCAGAAAGCAGAGAATGTGATCCCCCCAGTTTGTTTGTTGCAACCCTCCTTGAATAATGCATTAGAAACAGCATTATGTTCCTTGTGTATATGTGTAAAGGTCAATCCTTGAAAACTACCAATCAACATTTTAATTTGTTTCATCCAATTTATAAGCATGGGAGGTTCAAAAATAGATGGCATCAACACCTAGTCGATAAACACATTGAAGTCTCCATTGACATCCATAGACTCTATGGACAACCACTTTGGACAGTATATAACCCCCCAAAAGAGTGATGGTCTCAGCTAAAGTATTAAAACCCATCCCACTATTCCAACAAAATTGATAATAAGTGTCAAGCTCGATGACTATATATGCCCCACTGCCTCAAGAATTATTTCATGTCACCCCATCAAAGAAACAAACTAGATATTTTCACCATATATCCACAAGTTTAATACATCTCAATGAACCCTTCTCAAATAACGGTTCGATTTTATTGTAGAAAGTAGTAATCTTCATACAAATAAATTTGATGTCCGTTGAATAATCCTCAAATACACCTCCAAATCCCCTAAAAGATGTATAAAGGGAGAGTGTGAAATACATTATAATTCAAAATCCACTCCAATAGACAAACCTTCATAGAAGTATGATTCCACTCGATAGAAATATGTAAAATATTCAATACATCATTATAAATGGAGATCGCAAGTGTAAATTTTAGTAAAAGGCGTAACACTTCTTCAGGCTCTGATTTACACGTAACATATCTCCCTATCCTATGTAACCTCTCTTGCATAACTTGTCCCATGTTAATATTTTATTTTTCCATGACCTTGAATAGTTTTACCATTCCACAACAGGATATCATCACTTTATTTCATAGTGATATCTGTCATGGATAAGTTATGATCATACTTATCCCAAGAAATAGTGAGATCACCAATTAAACCAAGATCATAAGCTCGTGTCGAGGAAGGAGCCATTGTGATGGAATCATGAGAGACATATATTTCATTTAAATAACAAATGCCCAAATTATGTATATGCCTCATGAGTGGGGCACGCATTGTATGATTCCTATTGAAACCTTTAATGGGAGCCAAACCAATCTCCGCATGTGTGTCTGATCCGATCTCCCACCGCAAATTTCAAATAATTCAGTGCTTAATTTTCATCACGTTGTTCCAAATATATAAAACCGAGTATGAAACTTGATCCCCTTCCTTTATCCACACCAATAAACATTGTTTTTTCAGGTACTTTTCCTTGATGATCAGTTTCCAAATGTCATTATCATTTAAGTCACGCCACAAACTCTTTACCAAGAAATCCCACCCAAATTGTTTAGTGTTTTTTATTCCGCATCCTCCTTCCACAAATAAATTTCCTCCAAACACACTAGATGGATCTTTTTGGCATCCTTGGATCCTGCCCAAATAAATTTTGATATGTAAGAACTTATTTTCTTAGTGGTGTTTTTTGGCATCATATAAATATGCATCCATTAGACCGAGATACTCTACAGAACCAACTGAACCAGTACCAATCTACACCCCATATTGAGACATTTATGTGACCATAACAATAGCTTATGTTAAAAGTTATTAATCAGCTACTCCCAATAGCTAGTACTGTAGTTATTTTGTTTTAGAATGAAACCAAGGTACTTGGAGCCACTATCCATTAGAGAAGCCTCAACAATAAATAATTTTGCAATCTCTAATACTGATACCTTATTAGGAGACACAACAATCAAAATAAATTTTGTCTTGCTCATATAGAGACTCGATACATCATCAAAGGAGAAAATAATTTGATGTAAAATTTTCCATTCAATAACAGAAACTTCCCCTAGGATAAGAACATTGTCCACAAAAATAAGATGAGTGATGGATAACTTTTTTGTGATCTGACATGATACATCCCAATAATAATCCACAAGAGTGGGCCTCTAAAATCTTCCTACTCAAACCAACAATGATCAACTGGAATAAGAGAGGAGAGAGAGATGATCATTACCTTAATCCTCTCGAGGCATTAAAAAATTATGAAGAAACCCAATAATTAATACTGTGAAATTTACAGAAGTGATTCACGCCATAAAAAAATCAACGACTAGCACAAAAAAATAGATGTTACGTTAAATCATACACTCATAGGCTTTTATCAAGTCTAATTAAAACAAGAATGATTGTGCAACAGCAAGCCCCTGCCTTGAGCAGGGGCTTGTAATGCATGAACAAATACATATGGGGTGTGTAATGCATGGACAAATACATATGTTTAAGAATAATTTTAGTTCATTTATTAGAGTTTGAACCATGAACTTAGATGTTTGAGTTAATGAAAAATCAAGCGAATTTGTTCTAGCTTAGTGATATATCATCCACATCATACCACCTCTAATGTTTTCTTCTATTCATGAGCTTGCATGTTTAGAGTAAATCATAAAGGTACGCATACCAGCACACTCGTTCAGGCTCTATATTTTATAAACTAGAAACATTAGAGATTCAACTACCTAGTCCTTTATTTACTCATGATCTTACAGTATACAACTCTTTCTAATCACAATATTCCCTCATGTTATTGGAGCTGTAATGTATTAAGTTTCAGAAACATACACATGAAATTAGAAGTACAATTTTTTTATTATTTAAGAATACATTGAATTGAATTTTTAATAAAATTGAAAAATGAATCAGAAAACAGCTTGAAAACAAAGAAAGAGTACTTGCAGATTTTTAAATTATTACAAAATCTACAATCCAGTCTTTATATTTAAATTCACATAAAAATATTATTTAATTTTGATATAGTGCTTTAAAGTCATATAAAAATATCATTTAATTTCGATATAATGCTTTTCTTGGTAAATCTTCGAGCTTTGGACATCTGAAGACAAAGTTCTAGCTCTACAAGAATATCTTGCCCATCCTCAAAGAAATAAGTATAAGAAGGATGGCTCTTGAAGTATAAATATACGTTCGCACACATTAATCGGTCGGGTCATATTAAAAATAATATTTTGATGGTCGTATTTGATGGAATGTCAAATGGTTCATATACAGTGATTGTGCTATATATGAGCATATAAGAAGGTAGCGAGGAGGAAGCCATAATTCTTGCACCAAAAATAGATGGAGCTATAGATCTATGAGTTCAAAAGGAATATAATGCAAGCAAGACTCACATGCAATGGTGCATTGAGGAAGGGAAGGTTAGGTAATATTGAACGGTTTCTAATGGAGTTTTTGTTCTAAGCACTTGCCCATGATGAGAACCTATTAAATTGCTTGTGTTAATGCAATAAGAAATTGTAATGTTCTCCCATTCAATGCCTTACTGTCGTAACCACAAATGGTACCAAAACACCATAGAAAACCACAAGATTGCAACAAAAAGAAACCAACTTCTATACAAAACTCCATAAAACCACTTCAGTAAAGTAATCAATAAAGAGTGTAATTGGGGTAAGAGGATGGAAAAAAAGAAGGTGGTGGTTGGTTAGAGTGATTAGTAGATGGTGCTCCATGACAGTGTAAAATATAGTAGTAGCAATCCTTTGAGGAGTAATGCAAACAACTACAAACGGTCTTTGCTAGAATTTGTATATAAATATCTGGATTCTTCCATGAAGCCAACACTGATACAATATCGTACAAGATATTACTCTTAAGGAGCTAGCAACAATATGTTAAAGGGGACTCTTCAACATCTCGAGACCTCTTCTCATACAGGTTTTGTCTCAATGATTCAGGTTGAAACAATATAGTATAGGGGGTTGTGGGGCCAACTAAATCTTATTCTACGATACTAGTGTAAGGTGGGATGAATACTTGGTTGTAAAAATGATATTCAAAGATCTGACTCAATGATTCTTGTAACCTTATGCAATCCATTAATCTCCTCATCCAAGTCCCCATGAATTCGATCTACCCTTAGCTGCAATTTTTCACTTTGGCGATTCAATTTTCTCCTTAGCCCGCTCGCATTAAGCCCACCCATGCTTAGTAACAATTTTTCAAATAAAGTAGAATAAGAAAATAATTATCACCCACCACATCATCGCATTGAAATTTCCTACTTAATCATTCTAAATAGCCTTGGATAATGGGTTATCATGTAATGAATTTTAGCCACTTTTCAAGTTATATGCATGTAATCCTCAATGTGCCAGGCTAAGACGCACATGTTTTCCACATGTATAAACATGCAATCATTATTTGAAGGTGCCTCTAAAACAACCATTAAACAAACTCCACTATGCTTTACAATTTGAGATGGAAATTTAACTATGCTCTACAGGTGAGATGGAAACTTAAACAATAGAACTTGACCTGGGTGGTGTATGGTCATTTACAAGGCTAGTGCAAAGAATTGAATGTGCTAGAGATTTGAAGGTGCTTCCAAATCACACCATGCAAACTACAGGTCGCATATAAAGATTGTACAAAGAACATCATATTGGTATAGTGGGTTCCATAGGAATATGCATAGTGCAACTTTTTATTAATCGAGGGTTAGCTCCCCATAGATTCAGATACTTGGAGCACTATAAAATAAATCTTAGATTCGAACTACCTATTTTCGCTGCATTAAATCAAATGGAGGGTTGAACACATAAAGTGTAAAATATGGATACATAATTTCACCAAGAGCACTACCATGGACTACTGTAGGATGCATTCATTCCCGACAACATTTAATAGCGAACAAGCCTCAGGAGGCAGACAGAACGACTGCCCCAAGAAAAAGAAGAAAGGATGTGATGAAAAGGGAAACATGAAAAGGTGAAAGACATATTAAGGACCGATGTTTATGGATCTACAACCTCCTTCGTCTCCATATTTATCGAGTGGTCAGCGGAAATGAACAAAGTAAGTGTCCAAACAAGATTCTTATAGGCCTGTGAGTTTCATTGGACTTGATGATGGTTTTTATTACTTAATGGGAAAACAAATACAAATAGGAAACTTTGGTATTAACAAATAGTTACTGTTTGAGTTTCTATTAATTCTTAATTCTCGTCAGTGGTTGCAAGTACTAGAATGGAAGAAACATGGTCTAGCATCTCATGTGTATTGTAAGAAACATGTTCTAGCATTCTATGACTAGATCTCATGTCTACATAGATTTTTCATTCTCTTCTTCTGTTCCTGTGCCTTGATTGGTTCATTCATTTTCAAAATTGGTTAATTTTTCATTCCTTGTCAGAATAAGAAGGGAAGAGTGAAGAAATTATTCATTTTGTTTCATGTAATGATGGAAAAAGTCTCTTGGTTCCATAGGCCACTTTCATAGATATCTAGACGACTTTCACAGGTAAGTCTCTTGGTTCCATAGGCCACTTTCATAGATATCTAGACGACTTTCACAGGTATCCAGTTTTTCTAGGTATAAATTAATGTAGTGGATTAACATTACACATAAGGACACATAATGAAAACTATATATGAAACAAATACTTTAAATTTAGTGGTGGTATGACTAAATATATGGATTTAAAGTTAGTGGTGGTATGGCTTAATATGTGGATTTGAAGTTTCAACATCATAGTTTGTTGTTAATTGATCAAATTCAATCACAAAAATTGAGGCAATAATGTTTGTTGGATATTCATTTGTAAATTGAATTATAAATATTCTTATTTTTGTAAAAAAAAATAAAACAAACAGGATACCTAAACTAAAGAGCCTAATGCAAGATCATTGGCAAGCGTCGAATGAGGCATGGTGTGTTGTTGATAGATTGTGGCAGTGATCTGGAAAGCGCCTGGCTACAATAATGCTAAATGTGTTGTGTGTAAAAGGCAATGAAAGAATTGAAAGGGTTGTCTTGAAGCTGAATGCATACATCGGTAATCTATATGATCAAGAGCATAAAGAGCACTGGTGTGGGGCTACAAACACCATGTATGACACCTAGAATGTAAGATAGGATTTAGTGAATATTAGTAACAAAAGGCTAACATGCAAGGGCCGGCACGTGCAAGGTCCATGCAAAAGTGTTGTAAGTGTTTTACACATATTCCATACATATCTTTACAAAGTGTAGACATGTGTTAAGATTATAGTGTCACCTTCATAGCCATATTATGGAAAATGTATGGAAAACATTTTCTTAGCATAAAATGTTTGAGAATTAATGCTAAGTCAATCGACCTAAGCGTAGGGAATAAAATAAAGATTTATGGCAAGTAGCTTTAGAGAAAACAACTGAAGTTGTTCCTCGTTACAGGGAAATTGCACTAAGCTTGGCTTATATAAAAAAAAGATTTATGGAAAGTGGCTTTAGAGAACAAAACTGAAGTTGTTCCTGGTTACAAGTAAATTGAGCTAAGCTTAGCTTATATAAAACTTATTGTGCCGGTACAAGTTCGGTAGTTAGCCAAGTTAGTAGAATCTAAGTAGAATATATCCTTTGCAATTGGAGATGGTGGAGAATAATAAGAGAATTATGGTAAGACTATGGTTTCGTTCTCTCTTTGGATTTGGTAAACTAAACTCTCTTTTGTTGTTTTATCATCAAAAGATAGAGTGGAAGGGAAGTTTTGGTAGTAGGCTTTAGGGATTTGGAATCATTTCCTGTAGAGGCACTCGTGGATCAAAATAAATATTATTGTTACAGCTAGGAAGTGTCGGTAGCTAGTTCAGTTCTAGCAGGGCTATTGAACATTTGAGTCAGTTCCAAAGATAGAAGAGAGAGACACATTTCTGGTTTCAGTTACATTAATAAGCGTATAATAGCTAAACCTCTTTTTTATTTTATGTTCCATTCACAGTGGAAGTTGTTTTCTCAATGAACTCCTTCCTTTCATGTAGGCCAAGTGTCATAACTCCTTGCTTTATGGTAGGTGGAGCTAGCATATTTGTAGTTCCAAGGGTTGTAGAATAAAAAGAATGATTCTTGCTTTTGTTCTTGTAAGCCAATCTAGTTTAAGTTATGTTTCGAAAGTCTGGTGGATCAATATAAAATTTCAGTAAGCGGTTTAGGCCTATAGAGAGTGAAGCGAAAAAACTCCTATTCTTGTTGTAGGAAACCATCTACCCCTTTTCGAATAGCCCACTTTGTAGACCAAATTCATTCCTGAGAGATAGATAATATCTTTCATGTAGCAAATGAAATGTGGAACTTCCTACTTCTTTGTAATTTTCAAAACAACGAAGATCTGAAGAGCCCTGATGTGGTGATTAATGCTCTGTTGACCCAAACCATGAACAAGGTTATTTCCAGTAACATTTATTTTAGTGTTCAAAGTAATGATAGTGTGTTTTCTCTTGCTCGATGATGGAGATACATTCATATGAAGGATTGTAGAAGGTGTCTAAACATTTAGTACTAAAATTTGACCAGTTGTGAGAATAGTTCTACTTGAGGGATCGCCATGTCTCAAAATTGCGTACTAGTTCTACAGGAGGGATCGCCATGTCTCGGAATTGCATACTAGTTCTACATGAGGGATCGTCGTGTCTCCGAATTGTGTACTTCGCTATGAGATGTACAAGTTTTATAGTGATTTGAATCTTGTGCCCACAACATCCGGCCCTCCAAGAGGTAACATCATCCATTCCATAATAATTCTTTTGTTGGGAAAATCTCTAAAACTTTTTTTGAGTCTATAGTGCCCATCATTATTACTTGCAGAAAAGAGGCACTCTCGAATACCATAAATATTGGGATTAACAATTTTTGTTACCATTGTGATGGTGGTGTTATTGATGCTTGGAGGGGTTGTTTGGAGGACTAGATTTATGGAGAGCCCAGGGTTGGGACATCAAAGCTCAAGTATTGAACAAAGCAATATTTGTATCGGTCTTTATTCATTCATTAGGGGAATTTTGAGGTCTAAAATGGCCCTCCCAAGAAAAATGTACAACCAGAATAAACTTTATAAGAACCAATAAGATACAAGATGATGATATCAACCATGGGGGTGATCCACCAATTTTGGAGTAAAAAAGTAAAAATAATAAAATAATAAAACTACATTTTCAACTCATCTCCCTAAGTTTTTACTCAAATTTTGAGCGAGAGTATTCATTGGATGCAAAATTTAATTCTTCATCCAAGGAGTACCCATGTTGCATACTTTTGATGGACCCTGCTACACAAAAAATGAGAAATACATGGAAAAATGTGATTGCAATCACATTTTTCATGCATTTCTCATTTTTCGTGTAGTAGGATACATAGAAAGTATGCAACATAGGTACTCCTTGAATGAGGAATCAAATTCTGTATCAATAGGATCTCACGCAAACTACAATTTCAACATGGCAGGCATAACCTGTCATGTCTCTAAATAAATTACACAAATTTAATATTTAAATTTTATTGAAACTTAATATAACATACATAATAAGATACATGTAACTCACATTTAATGTTTATGATTTAATATTAGCATTAATCATATGATGACTCCCTTTCTTATTAGTTTAAAGTTTTACAACTAACAATATGATTTAAATTTGATATAGCCTCGATATGAAGCCAAATAAAACAATAATTTCCTGGGTTAAAGAGGGAAAATCCAATTTCACTCATTGATTAAAAGGTAAAAACAATTTATTAAAATCAAAAAAACTTTAATTAAATAGAAAAAGGGATTCGTTGATTTCCATTTTAAAGTAATACCATAAATATGCGTGGCAAAAACAATAGTCCCGGTAGCTCCGAAGGGGCAGGGACTAATAAACACACATCTTTCTTTTTTTATTTACGCACACATGGTTAATCTATATCTACAAATATTTGTTATTGTTATTAGTCCCTGCCTGGGACTATTAGCGATCGATAGAGCGTTGACTGCCTATTAATCTTTTGTTTGACCAAAAATATTTATGTGCATCACAACTTTAACCAAAGTTTTAATATTAGAAAATAATATAAAATTTATTATGTAATTTCTGATTGGACAACAAAGTTGAGGGTCTTATTGCCGGCTTCGCAGCTTTCAAGGCATTCATGTTCAGGTAAAAATAAGATATCCTAAGTTTTCAGATATAAAAAGTTCACTAATTAGCTTGACATAGTGATATAGTAAACCTATTTCCGTTTCTACCTCTTATTGCAGAAAAAAGAGTATGGATTTTGGATTCTTATTGAAACTTAGGATAAAAGCCTTTGAATTTCAATTATATGCTAATTTAATGCTCTTTTGGGCTTAACATTAATAGCGGAACATTTAATGTTTGTGTCAAATGCTTTGCTCAAGTTTCATAATACACTTATAATGCAGCGCCTACACTTGGCATAGCCTACGCCATTTTACATGCATTTTGCCGCTTGGCATAAGCTACACAATTTTAGATGCATTTTGCCACGACTCCTTATAAGCTCAGGTCTTCTTTCTGCGGAGGTTTGCTCGTCCTATTTGTTTGTTCGTGGCTACAAGGTTTGCTCGTCCTTTTTGTGGATACAAGAGAGAAGCCCACTGAAGCAGCTGTAAAAGGTAATATTTTCTACTTTTCTTGTAACCTGCACAGTATGATGGCGCAAAGTATATTGTTTGTAACAGTATAATGGCATAAATTATAGTATATAACCTGCGTAGTATAATGCCATATATTATATTATTTGTAAGCTGCATAGTATAATGGCGTGAATTATGTAGTATAATGGCATAAATTATGTTAAATTATGTTTTCTGTGAAAGGTTACATACCATGAATTAGCCTTTCAGTCCATTTAATCAATATAGCGAAGCCACCACTAAGTTTTCCTATTTGTTTGTTCGTGGCTACAAGGTTTGCTCGTCTTGTTTGTGGATACAAGAGAGAAGCCCACTGAAGCAGCTGTGATGGGTAATATTTTCTACTTCTCTTGTAACCTGCACAGTATGATGGCGTAAAGTATACTGTCTGTAACAGTATAATGGCGTAAATTATAATATATAACTTGCATAGTATAATTCCATAAATTATATTACTTGTAAGCTGCATTATACGGCGTGAATTATGTAGTATAATGGCGTAAATTATGTTTTCTGTGAAAGGTTACATACGATGAATTAATCCATTTAATCAATATAGCGAAGCCACCACTAAGTTTTCGCTCTTCACTCGTGGGGCTTGAGGAAATAGCTTATACTATGCTGCTTAATGGTGAGTTGCGGCTTGGCCTCCCTTGATCCCAAAAGGAAATCTAAAGGAAATCTATCCAGACAGGAAATAAACTTATTCGTAGCCTGAGTTATTTTTCAATAAGTCTAATTTCTCTAGCTATTAAAGGAGGGTTTTGGCTTAGAGGAGAGCAACCTCAAGAATAGCACGAGTTATTTTTCAATAAGTCTAATTTCTCTAGCTATTAAAGGAGAGTTTGGGCTTAGAGGAGAGCAACCTCAAGAATAGGGAAGGTTTAAGGTGGAGATGCTTATTGAGGGTAGCTAGCCAATGATCGATGTTCAGCAAAAATAGAGTCACGGAATAGTTGAGGCAAACCAACCCCCCTCTGTTTGTGTCGAGAATAATATATTTCTCAGTGCCGAGAATAATATATTTCTCAACCCAGCCGCTCTGGATCCCCAAACACCAAACTGAGTAAGGGCGTTATCAATCAAAATGACATTTGAGGGTACCCCACGTATAACCCTATATGGACCTGTCGTTAGTGAATTTTTCACCAAAAGTTTTAGTTCCTCTACATTTTCTTTGCTTGCAAGCGAAACCACAGACACAAGGTGAGATCTAATTACCAAAATTTCAAGTCTATTTTAACCTTTTTCATATGTTTTTAAAGTAAAAAACTAAAAAATCAATACAATCGATTTACAAGTAAAAAAAGTTAGAAGTTAAATTATTATGACACACTTTGCTCGATCTACCATATACGTGCTAATTTCACGACCTTTGCGAGGATTTTCCTCTAGCCATTTCTACAACTCCTCCCGGGCAGATTGAAAGGCCCTCTCATCGAAGTCGGCAGAGCTTGAAGAAAACTAATATTGTGCACAATATGCTCAGTATTGGTGTACTTAGAAATGGAACTTCAATATTTTTCAAGAGGGCATCAAATCTGGTTTTCTAAACTCCTGAGACCACGCACAATCTGCTTAGTATTGGAGTATTTAGAAATGAAAAATTCAAGTTTTGCAAGAGGGCATCAAATCTGGTTTTCCAAACTCTATTTTCCGTGGAGCATTCTCGAGCTCTATCTCCTCGACAGTTTCATATGCCCCTCGATATCCCAATCCCAAGTTCCTATGCCGCTGGATATCCTAATCCAAGTCCTTGTTGGTTCACGTAATGGCGAAACAAAGAAGATGGTAATTTGAAATTTTTTTACTGAGTATACCATATATCCACACCACTTGTTGAAGTGATAGTGCCAGTTGACAACTCCATTGTATAAGTGTCATCTTAAAAGAATGTGTAATTGCATGTCTAACTTATGGTGTTCACGGCTTTTTACGGAGCCATGGTGTTCACGACTTTTTCCCAATAAATGGTTCTATCAATCTATTGTATAAAAGTTCAATTACAACAAAATACTCAAATTACTTTGATTAAAAATATTAATTTAAATATCAAATTACTTTGATTAAAAATATTAATTTAAATATCAAAATTACAATACAATAGATTAGTCCAATTTTACATTAATTTAAATATGAATCACTTCAATTAAATTGGAAGAACTATGTACTTACAAATGTAAGTATTTGAATCAAATCAGTAACACCTTACAGATGTAAGTATTTTAATCAAATAAGTAATACCTGCAGAAATGTAAGTATTTTAATCAAATCAGTAACACCTGACAGATGTAAGTATTTTAATCAAATCAGCAATACATGCAGAAATTGATTTACTGTCTTCCAAACTCAGGCAAATAATTACTTGACAGATGTAAGTATTTTAATCAAATCAGTAATTACCTGACCGATGTAAGTATTTTAATCAAATCAGTAATACCTGCAAAAAGTCTTCCAAACTCGGCAAATAATTACTGTCTTCCAAACTCGGCAAATAATTTTAATCAAATCATGAATATCAGATAATTTTAATCAAATCATGAATACCTCGATTAAATTTAATATCGAAATCAAATCATGACTACCTGGATTAAATTTAATATCGGGATTAGATTTAATGTTGCAAAATTGATATTGATTGACCCAATAAAACAAGACAGATTGAACACATGGCATAACCAGATGATCACTATGATAATTTTTTATTTTAAACTAATATAAAATTAAAAAATTCAAAGGCCCAGAAAATTTTTAAACACAACTAATCAATATTCCAGAAAGCTACGATGTTCAACGCTGACAGAAGGAATGCTCGTTTTCCTTAAACAAGCAGTAAAGGAGATCGCTTGAATTGTTCCCACTTGCAATTCCTTTTGAGTCGCTCGAAATAAACTGCAGATTTTGAATATCGCCCACTCATTGACTTCAGAGTGGGGAGGAGATGAGATGCAGCTAAATAAAGCATACATTTGTGGTCTGCATATCAATGGACTCCAAAATGGAAGACCTCCTCAAAATCATGTTGATATTTTTATATATTATGATAAGTGTATCGACGATCAGATTTCAGTTTGGAATGACGAAATGAGTCACATATTATGTGATATTTTTATATATTATGCTATATATTTATATATTATGATAAGTGTATCGACGAGATTTCGGTTTGGAATGACGAAATGAGTCACATGTTATGCGATATTTTTATATATTATGATAAGTGTATCGATGAGATTTCAGTTTGGAATGACTAAATGAGTCACATGTTATGCTTTGTCGACAACTGATTCAAAATTAATTGTATATTTACAAGTCTTTAGGATTGATTAAAGATGACACACACTTACAACGAAGTAAGGATTCGAGACCCGGCACGGACTGCTGCTGCTTGCAATTTTAATATTGTGTGGCTAATCCATAAATCGTGCTGTCTTCTAGATTTAGATTCCATAGATTATCTCTAACTTGACTATCCTGCACAACCTGCACAAAGGTGAGTTTTTTTGACAAGAATGGCTTCAGAAGCGATTGAAGGTCCGCCTGTCCGCTGTTTCCATCTTCCTGTTACAGGTATTAAATCTCTCTTTTTATTGTTGGTTCTCTACTGCGCCAATCGTTTTCCGGTTTTAAGTTACAGCTAATACATAATCTTTCTTTGCAGAAACTGGAGGAATGGCTACGCATCCTGCCACAGCGTTGGGAGGCAGAATAACTTACAAGCCTATCTTCAAAAAGAACCGGGTATGTTTATATCTTCCTATTTGGAAGCTTTCCTCGCTCAGTTGTAGGAAAATAAGCATCTACTATATCCATTAGAAAAACATGACCTGAATATAACTAGCATGGGTGGGAAAGAAATTTTGAGTTCCAGTTTAACAGTACTATAGGAAGAAAAGAATATATATACGAGCGTGGAACAGGGACGCCTTTTGCATGGAGTGAAAGTGTGCGAGAAAGAATAATAACAAAAGGCAATGGTTATTGGGTAAAAAGGAGCAGCACTGGAAAAAAACAATTTTGCAAGAGAGTGAGTTACTCTCATTCGCTACCAAGTGCAATCAGAGTACAAGGCTACTTCATAACCAACGAATATATAAGGGGTCATAATAGATATCTACTACCATAATCGTTTGCTACATATCGAATGAAAATGAGGATGAATGCATATACGAGGAGGAGGTGAAGGTGTTACCTAGCGAACTGAACCAGAACTAGGCATTATCACTACAAGGTCTATCCATTATTGTAAATTAGGAACGAGCTACATCTGTAATTTAGCAATTTAACTCAAAGACAATAAAATAGAAAATACTAGAGGTAAATTTTTGTGGAAAGCACATAAATTTTGTGATTATATCTAAACATTTTAGGAAACTATTGTAGAGAAAAACCTAAAACTAGAATGCCATGATCACACAGCAGAACTAGCGTATGAGCCATAGACAGTTTCAGAGAAATGGATACATACTTAGCCACAGGTAACTATACTTGTGCATTCGCTCACGAAAATAGACAATGAGAAAAACTATAAACATCAATTAAAAACTCAGGTGACCATTTTCATACAGAGCAGATAGAAAGAAATAAAAACATATATAAAGGGAATAGACTTTTTTGTGTATGCCAATCGACATACGTATTATTGTAGAAGTAAGATAAAGAAGTGATTCATAAGGGAATAATAAGAGACATTATTTATAGAATCAACATTACAACATAATAAACAATATTCACATTAACCCGAAGGTTGTAGTCTAGTCACTTAAATTACATCATTGTTAAGAAAATAAACTGTAACAATATTTTTAGCAAACCAGAGTAGTCCACAGGCTTCTTGATAAATTTACACGCTACCAAGAATTTTTCCTAATTAATTTCCCCTTTCAGAAATTTTGAGCACAATGGTTTTCTAGAGTAAGTACGAAATATGAAACCCATGACTCGTTGCATTATGAAGGAGACAACCAGAGCATAAGAAGCACAATGAAGACAAATCTATCACATGGTAATGATAAGTTAGTGATCGAAGAGGTTCCTCTGGTGTGTGGAGAAGAATGTAATTGAAATTCACATATACCTGTGACAATTATAATAAGACAAGTTGAGTATGGATATAGTTGATGCTTTAGTTTCCTTTAAAAGATTTTAGCTTAGTATTTTTCGGTAGCGCCAACTGTGGCTTCTGCCTATTAATTTGGTTTAAACATGACAGGACTCACGTTGCCATCCAGTGGGGTCTTTACGCAACTTGTCCTTCCAGTCTATTCAAGCTTTACAGTCTAGGGTCTTTTAGATTAAGCTCGATTCAAGCTGTGTTTTATACTCAGGGTTTGAGCTTCAAATGTTGTATGGTTAGTCATTGTTTAAGTTTCCTTACTTTGTAGGATGTATAATCTTGACTCACAACAGAATTGCTCACTCTATCTTGCTCTCCAGACTCGGTATTATTTTTGTATCTTTGGTTAATGAACAGTGTTACGAGGCTCTATTTTTTTTCAAGGTTGAGGTCGGCAGCCCAGACGGAAATGAAATGTTGCGAGCATTACGCAGGCTGACTACCAGTAAGCATCCGCGATTCTCCCAGAGTGCCTAGCCACTAGTAAGTCCTATGCTCTGGCTATAACTATAAATTCATTTATTGTGCATTCCAGTCCTTTATATGTGCATAACATGTGAAATCTTTGCTTCTTTTATGCAGGTTTCCTCACTGATTTCAACCAAGTAAAGACCCTTTGCTACCTTTTGTGTCTTGCGTAATCCACGACTTGTGTAACAGTATGTAAAATTTCTCTTTGTTCTTCATTACTCTTGATTTTGCTCAAGCTGTAATTAGGGTCTTCCAGGATGCAGGGTCTCAGGCTCGATGCTTGCTCCAGGAAGCTGGTATTCGCATCACATAATATTTTTCTCATAAGTACGCATTTTCTGTTGTTAAAATTTCGCTCTACCAAGCAAACCGAGTTTTGAATTTATTTCATTTTTTGATACCTTGGCGTAGGGAAAATTTCCCAAATGTCTATGTGGTTATCTGTTCTCAACTTGATTTCCATGGTACTGCTAAGTCTGCATAAATTTTATTACTGATACCTTCCTATTAGCATCTTGGGTCACTGTGGCATCATTCAGATTTTTCCTAGTGCAGAGATCATGTGACCTGATATCGTTGAGGGTATTTTGCGGATTGGGAGAAGAACAAAAAGTTTCCCATTGACCCACAATGTTGGAACGTGAAACCCTTAGCAAGGTAAACATTTAAGGTTTTCCATTCCAGGATGGTTATGGTAAAATTTCATTAACCGCGACTACTCTTACAGTTTGTCCATCTTAACTAGGTAAAGGTTTTAACATTCACCTTGTTTTCTTTCATTCTTATCTTATATCCTAAATTCATTCTACATAAATCCATATTTGGTTTTGAAATATAATTCTCCTGTGCTTTTTTTCCTTCCAGGTATCTACAACCACTTTTATTAACCTCATTTCGAACTCAGATGAGAGGACGTCGTCATTAGTGTAGATGAGCTACCAGGCTTCCAAGTATGTGATCCCGCCTTCTCTATGACCTGAACACTATAGTTCACCTTGACCTTTTTGGCCAGTGATGTTAACAGTTAGATTACACATCCCTTTAGGAGTAGTAGTAGTATATATATATAGATATAAGCTTACTGGTTTATCACCGTGTTAGTGTTCTGTCTCTCTTCTACTATTGTTTACTAGTCCAATGTATTTATCCTGGCTTCTTTCTAGCCTCAACCGAGTGCATTCCTGGGCATAACATTTTTTACTGCTTTTTCCAGTGTGGTTATCACGCCATGACTATTATGAAATCGGAAATAGGAGAAATTTTCCCCTTTAGTATTTGTTAAAATGATTTGAGTTGTACTAATGAACTGTGTTTCGCATATATCTTACTCCAGGCAGGTTGGAAATGTAATTTTGTCCTTTGAAGTTGCAGCAATATATTTATCTACGTTTTGTGTCAGGTTAACCAGGGAGTTGTTGCCATCTTGATGACACTTTTCAGCTATATTAATTAAATTTCGACACAATTGTTTCATGGTGATTTTATTTTCTTATTTGGCTGCTACCATAAGACCTATATTGGCATTCTTTTATTTTCAATTATTGAATTGAATCAATGCAATTATCCCACGTCTTCATAAACTTTTCCAATGTTTTGATACTACTAGTCATACCATCTATATAAAGGCGGGTAAAATGCTCATTCTATTAATATATAGTAAATAAATAGTTCGTTCTTTGTGATTGTTACTCTGTATTATTATTTTTCTACGTTACCTCATAATAATTTTGATTTATATTCAAACACTATAATAATTGTTTGCTTGATGCTCATGTATATGGACTATATACTAACTTTTTTACAAGGACTTCTAATACCCTTCTAATTCCACTTAGCACTACGCTCCTGCATAGCTCTAAAATTCAACCACTAGTATAGTACAACACGTATTTCGTAGCATAATACAATTGTTACTGTACTTTATTTAAAAGATATTCTCACAGGAATTTCCTTTCCTTTTTTACCTGTATCGGGTGTTTTTAACACACAAAATGACTTAATAATTATAAGTCATAGGAAGGTATATATTTTTTACTTTGGAATTATAATGGAATGATTTGATTTAGGAGTATAGCTATCTCAGTTTTCGATGCTTATTTTTTGGGTTATCCGGTTAGTGATCTTCTCGGTTTCCATTTGTATTTTATGTTTATTACCCGTAGCGGGTTAACTTCATCTTCAAAACCCCAACAGGTAGTGAAATAATTATAATTTCAACTAATCTTCTATATCTGCAAAGTCTAAGTTTTAAAGTTACTTATATAAACATATACACCTTAATTAAGCAATGGGATTTATCTTAAGGCCAAAATTGCACATCTGGTTACTACATAACCCCATCCTCATAGCGAATATCATTTTCTAGTGACTAGATCTGTAAGTCAAACCACATGACTGTTATCAGTCATAACCTCCCTACATCTTAAAGTATACACAAATACTGTATGTCGTTTCATATATAGCATTAGACTACATCAATGGCTGTAAATACCTACACAGAATTACCTGGGTAACCGAGTTACCATTCCTTCGTGCAGTTCTGAAGTTATATATATATATATATATATTATATTATATATATATATATATATGATATATCCTCAGGTCACTTTGATTGAAGGCCACGTGTTGCTTGTTGTTTGTTGTGGCACACCCCGGCGGGGACTACCGCCACGACAGTGGCTCCCTTGTTTATTTATAAAATTCTCACATTTTTCTAGCTTTTCCAATGAAGGACTTTGATACCCTCTGGACCTCTTTATCTAAACCAAAGGAGGAGGATGATAGATGGAATTCTGAATTGTAGTGAAATAACTATATATCTATGGTAGTGCCCATGGAACAAGTGTACTAAGCGGGCCATAAGATAGTCTACCATTGTATTCAAAAGTATAGTAAAGACAATGGTGGGACTACGAAATCTCTTCACAAGTGCTTGGAATCAGCTCGTAAAGAGCTAGAAAGCATTGGCTAAGTGTTTGATAAAAAGTTTTAATGTGAATGTGAAGTGATTGACAAAATACTTGCATGCCAAGTATTAATGCTTTCTTATGAAGTGGTTATTGGGATGAAATTAAATAGAGAATGTTATGATCACATTGAAAGTGTTCAAATCATTATCATGTTAATAGGGAAAATTTCAATTTTGCGGGTTTGGTTTTTTTGCTTATGTTGTATGTATTAAACATAAATTGGCACTCAAGTAGGGGATCTCAATGGTCAAGTATCAAATTATTTTTGAATGTAAACAACTTGATGATAATTATTTATTGTTTGACTATGAAATTGTAAAAGATTCAACTCCTTAGCGGTGCCATGGGTAATTGTGGATCATCCTGGAACCCTCTTTCCTTTAAGGATGTTGTTCAACGTTGTCAGTCTAATTCAAACACTTCAAACCCTTTATGCCTAATGATACTATTATGGAGAGATTCAAAGAGGTTCTCAAGTTGGTGGTTACACATTTGCTTTCGTTTTACCAACCCTCTTTGCTAATCTATATTTTCAATGGTTTATAGCCTTCTACTTAATATTTTCAAGGATATACAAATAAAATAGAGAAAAATTGAGCACTGTAGAAACCCATGAACCACATGCCTCACTTCTTTGTACTTGCATACATTTTCAATTCAAAGAATGAGAGCAGAGAAGCCCCATGTTCCAGCTAGGCTTTCTCTCAAAAGGGTTTCTCGATATATAACTCGTGTCAATTATAATTTGCATGCATACAGAATAAACAATAATTAATAGATCCAAAAATCTAAGGAAAATAAACCCTCATAATGTAGATTTCATATTTTATAATATATTTTAGTAGATCTGTTATGAAGAATTTTCATGTCGAATATCCATGGTAGTTTATGGTTCATATTGTATCAACACAGGTTTCTCTAGGTATACTAGGGGGATTTGTGTGGGATCCATATCAATTAAGCCAAAATTCACAAAACATTAGTCATGGCCAAGAAATCTGTGAATAACCATCCTAATCCCTCCAAGGAGAGGTTTTCATGAAAAGAAGCACAAGTTGTAGATATAAAATATATTGTGAGCCTCATGGAATCCCTAACCAATAAGATCAATATTTGGAGAAGAATGGGGTTCCTCAATTACAGGGGAGATCAAGATATCGAGAAGAAATAACGGAGTTGAAGAAGGAACCCAAAAAGAAATTAACCTAGTTTAAGTGATGTGAACCATTCATAATCCCTATGTTGTACCTCTAAGATGATAATGGTCAATTGATCATGCCAGAGCATCTAAGATAATTGTTTTGGGGTTTTGGGTTTTGGGTTTTTATGGAGGGCCAATACATAAAACAACTTATAAGAATGGTGTATTTGACCCTTTAGATAGTACTAATAGATAATCAAAGGGTTGTTATTTAACTCAATGCAGTGATTTAAATTGACAAAATGTACAAAAAGAACTGTAAGGAGATATGATTACTTTAAATTTCAGATAGAAAGATAAATCATCATAAGTGGGAAAGTCTTTGACCAATGTTCAAAAGTTAAACAAAACATGCTTAAAATTACATAAGATACTGACAATTTTATGATTTAGAAGGAGCCTTTCAGACAAACAATCCAATATCTCAATCTCTTTATAATAATAACTTCAGAAGGAATTTTAAGAATAATTGAAAAACATTTATTCTTACCTAATATCTCTGTAAAACTTAAACATATGCAAAAAGAACAGAGTGAATGAAACACATGAAAGACTTATGAAATATAATGAGACTGTATGAGATCAAATTCAGAATCCTTTGCTTTATTATCAGTGATCTAGAAAAAGTTTGTACATCGGTTCTTACAAAATTTCTTATGGAAGGGTTCGACCCTTGATAACTTAGAAATATAGTTATTTATACTAGCTTAGGACTAGACAAAATATCTTAAAATATCTTAAACTAATTTACAAAAATAACTTGATATAAAATAGCAAATATGAATTATTGCATGACTTGTCCCTATTTTGATGTAGATTGTTGGTAACTGTTCATGGTTGTTCCTAGATGTGTTGATGTGTTGTATGATTCATCCTTTTTCGTATTTGGATAAAAGGCTAATCAATTATTTCACACAATTGATTCCATTTATCATCGGATGGAATTTCCAGATTTACCATCATTCTATAAACCTCATCAACCTCAGTGTACTTTTCAGAGGTTGGTTTTACTAGAAAGAGGTTTTTGACGTCATGCCTGATGATTAAATCTGGCTCCAATGCTTCCAAAAATTCCTTCCCTGTAATCTGTTCCCTTCATTTGTGCAAACTGTGCTTTATCAATAGCAATATTATACAACTTTTCACTGTAACTTTCTAGTTTTATTAACTGATCATTAAGAGATGTTAATTGTGGCAACCCTTTCTTACTTAACCTACTGAACTTTGAATGAAACCTTTGGACATCAATGTCCAAAGCTTTACATTTGGTTTCCAGCTGAGTCAGTAGGTTCTTCTTCTATAGGACTTTCTTTATCTCTAAAATGGTACCTGTCCTATCAGTGATATTTATTTCCTGTAGCTCTTCCTTGCTTTTAGAATTCAATACCTTGATCATAGAATTCAATTCAGGGCAGACGCAGGGACCGTTGAGAAGTGTATAGAGCATATGCACAAGCGGAATCTTTGAAAGATCCCCGAGGATTACTCAGTTACCTTGGGGGTAAGGTATGTTTATTTATATTTCATAAGAATATGATGTTTCTCAAGATCATATGTATGTAAATTATATCGTATTATTTCTCTTCTCTTCTCTTTCAACTAATTTCAAGCTCAGAATTGGAATTGAATTCTTATTCTCTTTTCCTTTTTTCATTTTTTATGCCATCACAGGTTGCCAACGGTTTCATTTGTTTGTATTGCAATGAGGAACGACAACCATTTTCAAGCCTAGAAGCTGTTAGGAATCATATGATCTCTAAAAGCCACTGCAAATTACACTATGGAGATGGAGATGGAGATGAAGAAGAAAATAGGCATTTAGATCAGTTTTATGAAACGCAAATAGTTGCTGCACAAAAATAAGTTGAATTCGAGTTGGGGTTAGGAGGTACTGAACTAGTCATCAAGAGAAAGTCTGAAGATGGAACAACATCAGAGTCAAACAAGATACTTGGTTCTCGTCAATTACCATCAGAAGCCCCGTCCCACAGCTGACAGAGATCGTGTTATTTCTGCTGCTGCATTACAACATAGCAGGCATCGAAACATGTGTTTGCAAGGCATGCTGACTAAAGACAAACTTGACCAGATATCGCGGCTGCCCAATCAAGAAACTAGGAACTACCGATCTCGTGATGCAAAATCTAGCTATCGCCAGTCCCGTCCAAACAAAATAAAATCTTTCCATAAGTAGTACTACTAATTCAAATATCCTACCTCCTACCTACATTGACATGGCAAACATTTTTATACTCAATTACAAAACATGAATGTTACATTTTTGGGATATTTTTCTTATATAGTGATATTCTCCTTAAAAGAAGTTTGAGGTATCAAATTCTTTTTTTGGCAAAAAAAGTATGCATAATTTATTTATTTATGTATTTTTCAGTTATCTATATATATTTCATTTTTTAAATAATATGTTTGAATGTATAATTCGATTTAATTTTTTGAAAATTTTAAAATAATTTAAAGGTGAAATCCCAACAAATATTTGTTGCATTTGAAATTAAAAGTCCAAATATAAAATAGCTATACTTGAAAATACATAACAATAAGAATATTATGTTTCAATTACTTTATATAATATATAGATATTTTATTGTTGTTATTGTTATTATTTTATTATTTTAAAGTAAATTGCTCATATTGAAATAATTATAATTTAATTCACATGAGCATTAAAATATTTATTTATGATAAAAAAAATTACATTTGAGTATTACTTAATTTCAATAATATTAATGGCAATAAAATTCTTGTTCACTTGGTTTGTTCATTACCAATAGGGTGTTGGAAGACATTATGGGAGGAAATGTAGCACACCTATTAAGAGATTCCTCATGGAAGGGGGTTTCGTTGATAGAGATCGCAACATAGGAAACTCTGCATCTCATGTCATTAAAACTACCATTGTGTCACTTATTCATTTAAGACATAACGGCTTAATACCATCTTTGGCATGCTTTGCAGAATTTATGCTTCTCAACGTCCCAGAGTCCAACAAGTCAGTCTCGACACTGAACCATCATAGGGAACTACCATCATCTATGAATCCATGCCCTCTACAACATTCATCAGTTATCTAGGATAGCATTTTGGGTACAGAATACCTTCGGTGGACAATTCTACAACTTGACCTTGTAAAAAATAACATGTGCTTCTTGTAGCATGACAGGTCACTCCAGCTTGCCCTTATTAAAAACTACTTGTGACTAATGCTCGCGCAGGCCACATTAACCTATTATTTATGGTTTTGAATCAAATGTTTACCAACAACTCTTTTTCATCATTAAAAATTCTACCAAATATATATATATATATATAACTCCATTCACCAATAAAATATTTCATTTAAACTCATTTCACTATACATTATTATTAGTTTTAAAAATACCTATATGATGAGTATTCATCTGTTAGAGGCATGTGAGGAGTGTTTTTATACCTATTCAAGTCACAAATTGGCTTATATACTTCCAAAGGTAAATCATGTATTGCAACAAAATACATGTTCTCAATAACTGATATAATTCTCTCTTTCTAAGCATCAACCGTTAGTTCTACATGTTTTGTAATTGGAAGAGTACTCCGTTTACTTTCTCCCTCTACAAGTTGCAAAGTAAATTTATGAGCCTATGATGTTGCATGGATGTTTAAAGCACTAACTTGAAAGGTTGTGCTTCCATCTTTAGCAAATGGAGTTTCCCTTTGAAATTTTACACACCATGAACATTTTATCCTTTCAACACCATTAAAATCTTTTACAGCATAAGCCAATGGAAATCTCAACTTCCATTTAGACTTGAATGTTCTTTTGTACCTCTTGGATGTTGGTTCCTCTTCAAGAAGTTCTGCACTATCTGATTCATGGTCCTCATCCACATGATCATATACTTTATTTTCAGAAATATGTGGTTGATTAGAACATTGAGAAATACCAAATGCATCAGAAAGTGAAAGTTGTTTCAGATCCTTTTTGGGGCGACCAAGAGGTGGCATTTTATACCTATAGTCAACAAAACAAGAAATATAAAAATACATAATATTATTTGAAAATAAGACAATATATAACAAATTCATATGAAAACTAATGAAAAGCAACAAATAGATCTCACACACATAGGTCTATTGATCATTGAAAATTAAAATTAACATTGATCTTCATGGAAGTTTGTGCACATTGCTATCACCAAAATGAAATTTCTTCTATAACAAGGAACATCTCAAATTGTTTTTTAGTACTTGTAGTGTAGAAGGCATCACAATTCATAAGGACAAGAATCACAAAAAAAAGGGGATGCACAAAGCACACCAGCAGTTGGCAGTTCGAGTGGGGCAAGTCTATGCAGCATGTGTCATGTATGGGTACTTCTTGAGAAGAGTTCACAAACACTTCCAACTAGAGAAGACCATTAAGATGCTTCCTTTTGTCTCAAATGAAGAAAGTGATTCTCAACAGTTGAATTACACCCACCCAGAATTAGAAGGTAGAAATTAGCAAGAAAATTCAGCTGTACAAGGTGGTGTGGCTGGATAATAAATAATGAATAAAAATCACACATGATTATCTCCCAACACTGCTAACACCGGATGATTAGGATAGCCATGAATATTAACATGAATGGTTCCATGATTTTTATGTATGTTAACAACTACATACGGTTGAGAGTGGAGGTGGGCAACTAGAAGTCCAAATTTCAATGCTCAACAACTGTACATTTCAATGTTATGGTTCTAATTACATCACACATAAAATTATAGACATGCATGTGTGTACATTTCAATTTTATGGTTCTAATTACATCTCAAATAAAATTACAAACATGAAAGAGTGCACATTTCAATTGTTTCAAATACTCTTATTGTGTGTTTTGCTTTAGGAAAATAAAAACAACAAATGCCTCTATCTCTCTCTCTGAGTTCTTACATGCCTTTATTAGTGGAATATTTTTCTTCATCTATTTATCCTTCTTTTATACAATAAAAAAAATACATTGAACAATGTACATATGTTTCAAATCATTCCATTGCATCTCAAGTCAACTTGTTATATTGAACATAATATTGACTAGTCAACACATTATCCCATGACATTGTAAAGCCATCACTCATTCTATCTTAATAATTATTATTGTCCTATATGGATTTATATCTATTGTTTTTTGTATGTTGGATTTCTCTATAATAAATTAACATTATTCATTTCACTATTGCAAACATGTGATATTAGATGTCTCTAGGATTAAAATATAAGTAGATATACTTTGATCAATATCATTATTGTATAGGGATTTAAACAATACTTTGATTGATTGAATAACTTCCAAATTTTTTATCCTTCAAAATGCTTGTTTATATTTTTGTCAAAATAAATAAAGTGAATGAACAATAATCAATTCACTCATGAGTGTGAGTTTTTTCTAGTGTAATTAAATTGCTTTGTATATCACGACCAAAAACATGTGTTTCAACTCTAAAATATAGGATTTTAAATTTCTTTGTTTAATTTAAAAAGATATAAAAAAATTATTTTCTTACTTCTTGATTTATAAAATTGAAATCCATATTACATTTGGTAAAAAAGATG